>LS574311.1:591862-672506 GCA_900490775.1 Pristionchus maxplancki
TCTGCAGCGGGGTGGAGTCGAGCAAACGAGGCGCGGACACCAAGGCAGACGCACTACCACTAAGCCATCGCGGCATGCTATCACTAGCTCTCTAGAGTGTATTTGGCTGCGATGCCTCTCTCTAGGCTCCGCCCCCTGTGCTTAGCGTCTCGACTTCGAGTCGATTACATAGGAGAATGCGCGTGCACCTTTTTGGCTCTAGCGCGTCTCAGAGGAAAGATATCAACAAACGGCCAAAAACATGGTGTTATTGGGTCCCAGGCGGACAGTTTGGCTAGTGTTTTGACAGAATCCGATAATATCTCCGATCCACCTTGCGGCCCCTAATTTACGCGCTACATAAATGCTGACCACCAAAAATATTTCCTAATCGCCGATATTTCTGGAATATGCGAGAACTTAGATACACCGTAGTACTCCTCCATTTCAAGAAAGAGATACTTCAAGTACTCCCATTCCTGGAAGAAGTAATGAACTACTCAAAATTCTGCACGACCACTCTTCCGAAAGTTCTCACGTAGATCGCAAGAATTTTTGAACGAATTCGCCCGGATTAGTATGATCACTCATTTTGCAGGAAAACAATGCGGGATGGGCAATTCTTCAACTCTCTAGGCGATGCATTTCAAAAATTGAGCAAAAAGAACTACCGCTAAGGTCTGAAACGAAGAATCCTTGCGAGAAGACTCGACTCAGATGTTTGCTATGGGCAAAATAACTACTTCCGATGTGAAATGGAGGGTTCGGGAAACTTGTTATCACTCGCGCCATAATTGAGCACACGTATCGCGGTGCATTCGACAAAATTTAATCACAGAACGGATGAATCTCATTTATGAGGGACTTACAATAGCATAGAAAGATACAGAGTGAACTCGTTTATTTTTGGAAAGTTTTCTCGTTTTTTGTTGCGTAATTACAGTGTATACATACTTGCTCGCAAGATACAATCGGCGTCTATAATAATAAATGGTACATATGGATGAGGTGCTCTAGCGGGTCTATCGATCTGCCGTAGATCAATCCTCCTCTGATTCCGATCCAGAGTCGTCGGACATCTCCAGGTAGTTGACAGTGGCATTCTTCGCGACTACCGAGCCTCCAACACCTGGAATCATACATTTTTCCATTTTTAATGAATGGTCTGACTCCCACACGCTTTCTCAACAGTCAGGCATAGGGAATGCACCCGATAAGTGGGGGTTTACCTAATTAGCAAAATTCACGACTCACCTCCAGCGATGCCTCCCACAATACTGCCCACGATGGAACCGACAAAGGGAATGAGCATCGAACCGATCATCGCACCGCTCATCATGCCTGAATTATTAATTTATTTTATATTTTACATTTAAAGGAGGACGAAACTCAATATTTTCTCGGCAAATATGACCACCTGGTTGGGTTGGTCCCTTAAAGTACAGCAGATATTTGAAAACTAGAACATTCCAGCTTTACTATGAAGCGAGAAAAGCGCGCTCAAAGTTTGTACAGGGCACAGGCAACTTCAAGATGCGCGGTGCAAAGAGAGGGCGGGGACGCAGAGAAGGGAAGAGGGTGGGAGAGACTCCTCACTCTAGTGTACTCTGCCGCTCTCACCCGCTTACCTTTTCCCCCTCCCTCCCCACAGTATCTCGCCCTGATCGCACAGGGAATTGGCTCTTCCAATGTTTGAGTTTCGTCCTCCTTTAATTACATAATTCTGCCTGTCAAACTACAATCTCTGTCGAATTGCGACCGCTCCGCATGTTTTCGAGTCTTGGAATGACCAAGAAAACGAACCTGCCGTGGCTCCTCCCCATCCACCGACGACACTGGCGCCGGTCTTGATCGTCTTCTTCGGGAAGGACTTCCCACTCTGGTAGTCGTTGATCGCCGCCTAGGAATGAATCAATGGCATCGATTTATTCAAAAACACATATTTCGCGCAATGGCGGAAATGCTACCACCTGTTAATTAGCCACTACCTCAGTCAGCACTACTTAATTTCTATCTAGATCAACTCTTATTGAACTCTTGTTCGTCTCAGCTAAGACATTAGTTCAAAAACAGCATTAGGCGTGGAGTCATATTCGTCAAATAATCTTAGCCATGCATCTTAGGAACCTTTTTAAAGGAACCTTTTTGGGATAGAAACAGCAAAGATGAAATACCTTGGCGACTCTGTAGGTGTCGATGGCCACAGCTGCAGGCAGCACCGCCTTGCCGGCCACCATCGTGACGGCCTTAGTTGCTGCCTGACAACAATTGTTTGATTCGTGCAGATTTTCCCCTCCAGGACATCCATCTACCACTACTGGAAACCTGATTCAATGTTTCAGTTCAATTTCGAATACAAGAGGCTATTTATGTCAGAAAATATTGTTTTGACAGGTTTTCACAGCCTTGGTTGCTGCCTGACATTGTACTTAATTTCGATTAGCCACTTCCCTTCCACATCACAAAACGAAGAGACTGTCCTCATTGTTGCCAAGTGAAACGGGAAGTGACAGCATTAAATGTCATCTATCGCCTGTATCTCAAATCTGACACAGGAAACATTTAACAGCGTGTTCAATTTTTCAGTTCAAATTCGATTACCAGAGGCTATTTTGATCGGCAAATAATGTTTTCACAGGTGGTAATGATTCATTGCCGACTACTTCCCAGGATCGTCAACAGACCTGTTTGCCCCACTGACGTCATTAGCAGAAAGAGTGGGGTTATCGGGAAGACATCTCGGGAATGACGCCAGGTTCTCATTAAATACAATAGTTTATGGCCAATCAATTGTGTTCCTTATAGGCCACATCAATACTAGCTAAAGAGCTTCTAGTGGATGCGCTAAAATACAAGCTAGATTCTGAAATAAAATAATAAATGCTCACAGCGGGCAATTCCTTGGGATTCTGCATGCGCTCCAGGGCGCCGTCCATATTGAAGGTGGCAGCACTCATTGCTCGTCGAGTGGATGGAAGCGAGCGGTCAATCGATCACTGAGCACAGCTAGTTGGTACTGAGCAGCAACTACTTTGAAGCGCGCAAAAAGAGTCTCTTCACCACTCTTCTCTCCCTCCTCACTGCCATTCTCTAATCTCGCTCTGTTTATCGCGTTTTACTCTTTCTCTCTCTTCATGTCTCTCGCTTTCGCCTGCTCTCTCACCTCCCTTTCTATCTCTGCCGCTCTCTCTGATTCACCCGCTCTCTCGCCGGCGAAACTTGTTGTGAACTCTGCACGTCTCTTGGAGGAAAAAGAAACTGTCAATGGCAGACCGTGAAAGGTCATCGAAGCGAAAGAGGAGTATGAGGGAAGGGCAGGGATCGTTGCATGAAATTACAATGATAGCATACAGAATTAAGCAAATGGCAGGATTCAATCGATATTGAAAGATCAAAGGTCAGAGTAATCAAGATGACCTCGATCAGAGGACATTGCGATCATAGTGATGGAATCTTTCTTCGTAAGTGAGAGAGCCATGAAAATGGAGAGACTCGACGATTGGGATGAGATCAGAACGACAGGCGCGTGACTGATAAGATTAAGGAATGATCTGACTCTATCCATTTCGCGTACTCTCTCGTTCTGTCTGACCAGCGAGACAGCATGCGAATTTGTGAGAGTCCGATAATTTGTCCCTCACGGATTTATTGCCCATTCCAGATGTTTCACGCGCTTGATGAACCCTGTCGTTTCCCCGCCAACAATGGGCACTAAATGGCAAGAAAACTCGGGAAATGAAAAATATTATGCTGGCATTGCGAAATTATCATGATTCCTCCTTATATTGAACGGGTCAAAGTAAGCATGAAAACCGCAATACAGCCAGATGCTAGTCACATCTGGCCAACGAGATTCGTTTTGTGAAACATAATTCAAGCCGCGATAGACGAGAAATGAGCGTTCTATTCCCAGCGCCATTGGAATTGAGAGGACGAATGGCAAACAAATGCTCGCACGCTCTCTTTTTATTGGAAAATTGCTGATCATGAGCAGAGAACAGTTTATCGATACAATAAAGCGAACCCAATCAATTTTTTAAAGATTTTTTTAGTTTTTCCTCTTGAAGCATGAATCATCCTCGCCTTCTCGCAGATTCGTCAGATCGATGTCCGGAAGTTGATGGACCTCCGTTTTGTTCGCACTGACTGTAACGTCGATGCGTGTTTGGCGAGGGCAGTTCTGCAATTATTCAATGACTTTCGAAAATTCTCATTTTTCAAATATTTTTTTAAAAATTGTTTCAAAATTGCAATATTACTCACCGGCTTAGCATTGCAGAAGTGGTTGATCAGAAGGAACGGCTTGATGTCCATGATCTGAATATTTTCATTTATTCAGATCAAAAATCGACAATTCAAGGGTGAAACATACCTCATTATCACCACCGGACAGCTCGAATGCTCCCAGGATATCAGTAGGAGTGGAGGTTAGGAGATCGTTTGGGGTAACTGAATACCAAATGTCCATTATTTTCGGTTATTTTTTGCAAAAATGGGATGAAAACTTACAAATATCGTGCTCCCACAATTCGACTTGCGCGTTTTCCACAGTGTCTCCCTGACAGACGAGCGTTCCCTTGACGCTGACGTATTGTTGCCTCTGTAAGTCAGTTATAGTTCAATCCCAATATTTTTATATTATTTATAATAAATACATAGAAGGCTTGAAATTGTTGCTTTGAAAGTGAGAAGAACACGCACCGAGGACACACAGGCGAATAGGGCAGTAAGGGGCAGCAGGAACTTCATGGTCACTCGGATGTTGAACTGACGATCCGGCAAGAGTTTTGTACGAGCGTACCGCTTCGCAAAAAGAGCGCAAAGCGACTCTCCCTCATGTTGGTGATTCAATCCCTCCCTCGACCTTTACTGATCACGCAACCTCGATTTAGAGAGCGGCGCTGCGCAAAAAGGCTCCAAAGATCACTTCTCACGACCAGATGTACAGGTTGAGAACACGAACAATTCAAATGATGCGTACATCAAAAGTCCAGGATCAACACATTGCAAAAAGTAGTAGTAATTCAAGAACAGCATAGTGATTGTGCCTGACTTGTGCTAATTTTCAACTTCCGGAATGTGTGATTCAGCCATCTCGAAATAGCCAGTGCACATGATTAGTCGAACGAAACCTGACTTTCTCGCTTTATTCAACAAATGAGAACTTCTCGATGATACAAGTATCGTACCCACGGGAATGAATGGTGAAAGTGTGAAATACGAAGATTGAACGATGCCTAGTCACGATATATACAGATCAGAATATAAGCAGTTGTGTTTCACTGAGCACGGGACGTTTCCTGGCTGAATAAGGCAAGAAAAGCGCTTCGCTTGTTCCTTTGTTTCGAGTTGAAAAGTCGTGCGACATTATCGATGACACTGTTCAAACTGAGCGGGTCGTCAGGGTTGTGGCATCGTTCACCGAGAATATTGTCCTGAAAATAATTATTTTAGATGTTTTTATCTCAATTATTGTTTATTCAAGAACGGTTCTGCACCCAAGATGATCTTGGCTTACAGCGAAAAGATGGAAATCACAAGATCCATGTCTCAGAATCAGTCGTGTACATGATTAATCGAATGAAACCTGACTTTTGCCTCTTTATTCAACAAAAACATGATGAGAACTTCACGATGTTACAAGTATCGTACCCACGGAATACATAGTGAAAATGTGAAAATCAGCAGTCGTGAACGTTTCCTAGTCTCAATATATACATAACAGATTATTAGGACAGTCTTATTCTTCACTGAGCGCTAGATGTGCCTTGGTCCTGACTGAACAAAGCAAAGAAATCGCCCCTCTTGTTTCGCTGCTTGTTCTGATTTCCGAAGAGATGTCCAAAGTTATCGAGGATCTTATTCAAGCTTAGCGGATCGTCGGGGTTATGGCATCTCTCTCCTCCACCGAGGAATTTGTCCTGAAATTAATTAAATAATAATTAATTTCAGGACATTACTCAGTTTTTTAGTTGAGAAGTTAGCGGAAGTTGCAAACACCCATAGATCAGAGCCAAATTCGCCGAACTAGCGCATTACTGAGTTCGCTTGGTCTGAGTAAGCATCAAGTTTTTGCGTTCAGAGAGCACAAATCAAGGGGGAGATCAACATCAATTCCACATAGCTACTAATTCGATTATCAAAATGTGCACTACTCCCAATTCGACTGTGGAACACTCCTCAAAACGGAAAAGAGTTGAGTTTCAGGGCCGATGAAATGTTGTCAATTTATAAATGGACTTATAAATGTCATAACAATGCCCAAAAGCAACCCTTTTTAACTGAGAGAGCGTAAGTTTTGTGTTTTATTTAATACTTGATGTTGATGAAATTCACTCGCCTTCGCAATGCTGTATCCGCACAAGCACTGGCACGTTCCATATCGGCACTCGGAAAAGGGAGGACACTGTCTGCTGATCAGGCAGCGGTCGAACAACTTCACTTTAGGATAACACTGATCGCCGGATGGAATCTAAAAGGAAAACAGTGAATGTGAGGGTGACATTTGTCCCATTTGTCCTAGCAGGAGCCACTGCTAGGTGTGCTGACGGTTGCCCAAACAATTCGTATAATCATCAAATTGTATCACAGTCATTAGCATGAACTTCTAAATCCAGCTATAATTCTCCTCAAGCTAATATGAACGCGCTTGAGGGTAAAGTGTGGCGCGTCGGTGAGCCTGTCATGTGCAGCGATGTCCGAGTGGTTAAGGAGATTGACTAGAAATCAATTGGGCTCTGCCCGCGTAGGTTCGAATCCTGCTCGCTGCGAATAACTTTTGCCGAATTTTAGGTTCAAAATACCTCAAGTCCGGTATCGCAGACCTTCTCGCACGTGGGGAATCGGTCGTTGTCGTTCTGTAAAGGTCAAAGATCAAAGATTATTTCGGATTTGGGGCCAATTTAGGGTAAAACTGACCGGATTAAACCCAAGTTTGCACTGACAGACCCCGAGGACGCACTGCATTGTGATTCCTCCTTCGCACTGAAATTGTTCATTAGTTCAAAGAAAGAATCCGAGACGCATGGCTCGTATGACATTGATTGAATAGTCTCGCCTGCTGGTCAATCTGACAGGGGTCCTCTCTCCTTGCAATACTCAGACACTGTCCATTGATGTAGAGAGGAGTGGGATCGCGGCAGGGTCGGGGACAGCACAGCGATGACTTCCACCCGGGCTCGCTCACCTGAGAGAAAGCTGTGAAATTGTGGGACATATTTCACGACTTACCGTGTAGCAGTAGTGAGTCAATGGTCGACACTTCGCCTCGTCTGTGGCTCCGGCATCGCAGGACTGACTGCGATTTCAATAAATAAAAAAATCGATGATGACATCTCAGGCAACAATAAAGCAATACATTAGTTAGTCTAAGGGGCAGCGAAATTTATTTGAATATGTTAGCAACTTTACTTTTTCGAAATATAACTCACGACAGATCAGGTTCGCCATACGGACATCGCAGTCTGCAGCAGTGTCCGACATAAGGGCTGCCGTAGGTGACACAGCGATAACCTGAGATGGACTTATAGATAGGAAAGACGAAGACAAGCACAAACCGAGCGGGCAACTGTCCGAGTTCGCCGCGTTTTCGAGCATGTCGACGTCGTTGATGAAGAGACGACGACACGTCTGCTTGGGGTGCATACCGTCCGGGCAGACTGAAAATGTCACAGAATCCAGATTATAGCGAAATTCTAGTCATTCAAGTAGGAGAGCCACTTACAATATAAAAGTAGTTTCTCTTAGAAGTCTCTTTTATTAGTAGTTCATATAGTTAAATGTATTGATATAGATATATATATATTGCAAACAAAGTATTTAAATAATAAATACTGACAAGGCTATCAGCTATTTTACCTGCAAAGCAGAATCCTCTCATAAGATCTCTTGTAGTGCCAGGCGAACACTGGCACGTCCCAGAGATACACGAGTTGAAGGGGTCTACGCATTGCGAGTCCTGAAAATAGTAATTTGCATTCAATTTTAGTATAATACGCTTTAATTTTAATTGGAATGTTATTAAAGGATATTTAAATTACCTTCTCGCATGGTTGACTGAAATGTGCCACTCGCTGGCACTCGACGCCGTACAGTTGCTGGCCGGGAGGACAGGCTGTAGATATTTTCGAATTATTTTATTTTTTGTTTATTATTTATTATTATTATTTTATTTGCTAGTCAAATGTCTGATGTGGCAAACTACTCACGAACGTGGCACTTTCCATCGATGATGCTGCCTCCCCAGCACTCGCATTTGCCGTCCCTACACAGCAGAGGCGGTTTGCAATCTCGCTGGCAGGAATCGCCAATGTTTGAGGGCGCTGAAGGATTATCCAAATACTTTTTTAATTGAAAAGTGCACTCACCTAGCCTGCAAATAGTCGTTTTCTCATCCAAATCAAACTCCTCAAAATTGGTCGGACATGAACACCGTCCACTCCGACAGACAGTGTTCATTCCATAGCATTCCTCATCGAATAAACACGGATTGCCAATGAGCTTCACTGAAATTGATCCTTGATCTCCACTGACTAAGTCTTTTAGTTGCCATTGTCTCCTATGAGTCACTCGTCCCTAACCTGTCGCTCATAAGCGCTTAGTGTATTCTTCTCTCACACAATCCTATTGGGGTCACTGGGTCGAGAGAAGAAATGAGGAAGAAGGGGATAACAGTGATAACTTACCGGTGCAAGGTACGTCAAAGGCCGCGGATAGCGAGATCGCAGTGGAGAGCAGCAGCAACGACCGAACGACCATCCCGATATAGAGAGAGGAGAGGGAAGAGGGGAGAGGGGGAGAGAAGAGAGGAGGAAAGGAGGACACCGCTCAAGGGTAGATTGGGGAAGGTTGGAAAGAGTCAGAGAGGAACTGGTCTCTCATCCCAAGTCGAGATATAAAGGGAGGGAAGGGATGGAGAGGGAACTGTGCCAATGAGATACAGATCGATTGGATTTCACGCTTTGTTATCATCACCTTTCGTTCTGTGGCATGCATTAAACTAATAGTGTCACTGTATCACTATATTAGGCTTATAGTTGAAAAGATATTTCAAATTCTTCCACTACAACAAACTTTATTAGCAATCGATGATTTTGATACAAATACGAGAGCAGTTGGAGGGCGGGAACCTGTGCAGGGAGAGATAAATAGGTGAATATATCTGAAATGCGAGGAGTGGCTAGAGCACCATAGGGGGAGGCCAAACCGGCGCACTCAATAAGGCAAAAACAAAACAAATATAATATACGATTGACAACTCTGAAGAGGAAATACGAGCTCATCTCATCTTTTCGATATACAAATTATCTCTCTGGTCAGACCAGAAGAGAGAACAATGAATCGAGACATAGACTCGCTCGAGGAAGGCTTTGAACTGTACGTAAACCTACAGTGATTTTGAAATCAAATAAAATGAAAAAAATGAAAGGCCGTAGTTGCCTTGGGGTTCGAGAGGAATTGGGGATCTTTGGCATGGGATTCTGACGTCGACGATGGTGACGGACGTCATCTAAGTTGGTAGAGATGGTCGAGACATCTTAGAGGTCGGAGGGGTCGTGCTTCTGGAGCTGCTCTCCGTAGTCGGTCGCCTGGGAGCCTACGAAGGTGTCGTAGTGGGCGATGATCTCCTCAGCGGAGAGCTTGCCGTCCTGGAAAGATCAAAGAATAGAATGTTAAAAATCTCTAAAAAAAATTTAAAAAAAGATCTACATGCTTGTAATACATTTTAATCAAAATCTCTAATAGAACGTGACAACAGAAAGCTAATGGCTAAAAAAATAATTGACGGCCTTCTCACCTTGTCGTCATCGGCGGAGGCCACCAGATGCTTGGCCTCGGCGTCGGCGTGGTCGAAGCCAACGGGCATGATCCAGTCACGCATCTCGTCCTGAATTATTTTTTTAAATTTTTAAAATATTTTTTCATTATTTTAAGTCCTCACCTTGTCCAGCTTGCCATCAGCGTTCTTGTCTCTGTGCTCCTTGAACATCTCCCTCTCGGATTGCACCCAGTCGGGTTCCTTTCCGTTCAGCTCGGGGTAGTCATTGGGACGGTACATGTCGCCGATGTACTCCTCGAGGTCCACGAAACCATCCTGCATTTTTAAAGATTAATTTTTAAAATTACAAAAAAATAATTAATAACCTTGTTCTTGTCGATGTCCTCGACGGTCTCGGCGACGACGATATCTCTCATGTGGTCGCAGTCCTCAGGGTGCATGAAGCAGCCGTACTCGGTCCTGTCCATCTTGCCGTCGGAGTCGTAGTCGGCTGCGGCCCATCTGCAAGATATCTGGTTGTATAGGAAATTTGACTAGGATCAGGTTAGTCGTCGCGACCAATCTGGAAGTGAATGGGATAAAGGAAAAGCTTAGAAATGAATCTTAAGACATCGGCGACCCTCTGCGCAAGATGACTCTTTTAGCCAGCTGCAACCCTCTGCAAAAGTTCTAAACTAGATACCTCTTCTCGTCTCTGGAGATCATCTTGGTGTATTCGGGGGAAAGTTCCTGTCCGACGCCATCGGGAGAGCCGTAGACCATCTCGCTGCAAGGAAATTGGGGTTTATTTCGGCAAATTGGAGTCATCAGGACCATTTTGTGGCCAAATCCTCTAAAAAAAATCACAGTTTTGATCAATTTTTGGCTTATTTTTGAGTTTAGACAGTGTATTCCTCACCGGTAGTCCTTCCATCCGATCTTGCCGTCGACGATCTTCTCCGACTTGTAGTTCTTCCACGTGCGCTCGACGTCGTTGTTGACGTAACTGGAAACAGGAAGGCTTAGGCGTCGTCATCGACGAGAATGTCTTACCGCTTCTGCATGAAGTTGATGTGGTCCTTGAGCTCGGCCTCCTCGATGAAACCGTCACCGTTGGAGTCCATCTTGGGCACGAGTTTGCTGCAAAATCAATTTAAATTCATGGATATTTACTTTTTTCTTACTCTTAAAACATCTATGCAATCTTGTGAAGAGTCTCGTTATTGTATTCATCAATAAAACTCCCACCACAGTCGCCCAGTTACAGTATTAGAGAAGTAGAGAAGTTTCAGAGAGACAGTGATTGCGATCAATATACCACTACCGTAATCCACCGTACCCGAGTTTCTCCTTGGACTTCTCGGGAGTAAGCTCGTCGAATTCAGCGGCTTGGTCCTTTCCGAGGAAGGCGTCGTGGTCGAACTTAGCGTCGTGCTTATCGCCCTTCAATTTTTATTTTTTTGTTTATTGTTTTATTTGTCATGGACCTAGTTGATTGTCCACTGTTTTGTCTACCCTAATTGCATTTCCTGACATTGTTTGCTGTAAGAAGTAGATGCTATAGTCTATTTCTTTCTCGATTGTCACATCTGTTCTCAAAAAGTCTATCGCTGCAATACGATCGTCCCTTCTCTCCTTTACACCGGACAGGCCATCTATCCATCTCCGCTTCTCTGACAAAAACGCCAGGCGTCTGCTGCTAGTGCTAGATCTAAGCCACGTCAGCTCTCCCCCTCTCGCATTGTAAAGTGCACTGACCCTTCCCTCTAATCTCGCCCGCTCCTCTCGTACTTTCGAAACGGAAAGTGACCCAGTGAACTGGAGCTATAATAGCTGAGAAAATCCTATTAGAAAAGGATCGAGGGAAATGGATTTGAATTATGGGAATAATCGGATCAGACCCCTTTGTGGATCACCGGCTCTCATAGTGCAGTTTAGTAGAAAGAGGGAAAGCTTGGGAAAGGTCCGATTTGGAGCCTATTGAATGGAATTCAAAGGCTTCCCGGACGAAAAGTCATTGAAAACAGGATGAAATTGTAGTCTTATCAGGTTTCCTGATAAAAACGGTGTGGAAATCTCTCGATCGACAGATTCAATAGCAAGTAGATTAAAGTAGGGCAACAAGTCTTCTATTTCTAACTGTTTTCATCAATAATTCTAAGAATTTTGGCTACAATTCGTACCTGGAAATGATCCTTGTCGGACAGGGGGTCTCCATGGTGCTCGGCGAGCGCGACCGCTCCGCAGAGGAGGACGACCAGAAGTGATCTCATCGTAATGAGCAGGCTCGGATTACTGCAATTACGGTAATTAGCGAGGTAGATCAACCGATCGATAGGACGCGACGGGGAATGAGAGGTCGAGGAGTGTTGACTGTTTGCTCTCTTACTCGGGGGTTAAGGGAAGAGAGTGGCACGCGGTCAAGCGAGGTGGAGAACTAATGATGAATAGGGGGAGAGTAAGCTACTCTGGATCTAAACTGAGCGAGGAAATGGAATAAACAGCCGAGTGGAAGGGTACGTGTCTCCAAACTGCAATTGATGATTGACACTTCCAATCTCTATTAAGAGAGAGAGAAACAATTCTAAATGGCAGGCAGACATTTAAGTAGAAGAGAAGGAGTAGAAAAAAGAAGTGCCACGTGTACCAAACTCTCTTCTCCTATCTATCGATGGGTCATCTACTCAGAGAAGAGAGAAGGGGACTGGAGATGAGAGAGTGGAGAGAGAGTCGCCGCCTGTTCTCTCCCTCTCGCCCCGACTCTTCACCCCTCCACCCATCTCTCCCTTTCGGACAACGCGTCTATTGTGTGACTGAGAGACTCCCCAGAGAACCGAATCAGGAAGGGGAGGCCCAGCGGGACCCAGAGCCCAAGCCCAGCTGGTTCCAGGGATCTGGGCCCAGAAGGAGCCACATGGCGCCACATGTAATCCCCCCGCGGGCTGCAGACTAAGAAGCGAGCGCCAGCGAAGATTCGAGAAGAATGCACAGCCTCCTTCCTTCCTCCCCTCTCCTCCTTTCTCTCTCGCTCCCTTTCACTCTTCGCCTCTCGACCCCACTGTCATTGACCCAAATCGAGGCTAGTTGAGCGGAGAGAGCAGGCGATTTGGGGAGAGTGCAGAGATAAAAGGGCGATTAGAGATCGGGAATAACGCGGAGATGGAAAGATATGTGTATCGCCTCAATCTAGGAGCCACATTTCACTTATCTTTATCAATCGAGAATACGGGGATCGGTTAGAGCAATTGAATCTGGGCGAGTCGAGGTAAGTAGAGGTGTGTATCGCTGTTAGAAGAAATGCGGCTGATTGTCAACAAAGTGATTGTGTGAGTAAAATATGAGAGGCGGTGGACTAGATCTGTAAATACGAGCGTGAAAACTACGAGAGTGCAACGATCTCTAGGCTACCAAGGTCAGAAAGTGTACATACAACGGTAGAATCTCTGATATCTTACAAATATCTCAGGGGCGAAGTACAACGAGGGGTAAAACTCGAGAGGAGGGCCTGGGATATGCTGGCCCGCTAATAGCTATCGGTTAAACATGGGGACGAAAAGGTGTCAGAAGAGTGCGCTGAAATGTGAGGAGTGCCCTTATATACGGAGTGCTGTTGGGGGGAAGAAAAACGGATCGGGGGATGAATGTCAATCGAATAAATAGAGAAGCCATGTGAAACTGATACGGGGCGAGAGGGATACAACAAAAACATCAGACAAACGATCCAAATTATGGCTAAATGAGTGCTAGGAATGGGACGGGAAAGGAGTGAGAAGGACTGGGGCACGGTAGCATAGTTGGACGTTTTAATTTAGAGACACGGTAGGAATCCTGATACGGTCGCATTGCAGGAAGATAGAATTGACAGATACGGTAGGAATCCGAATACGGTAGCATAGGCAGATATTGGGATGAACTACTGTAGGCCAATTGTAGGGATACGGTAGGGCAGGGTACGGTAGGATCACCAGTAGCGGAAGAAGGGCATGCGGGTTTCAATCTTCTGCTTGTAGGTCTCGTTCCAGCTGCGACCGGCTCGAGGCGGGTTGGAGGAGGAAGGACCGACGGAGGAAGAGGGACCTGGCTGACCCTCGCCTCCGGATGAGGCACCGATCACGAGGTCTGCAATGAAATTCGTGAATCATACGGTGACGGACGTGCTGTTATCGAAGATTTCAGAGTGTTTCTAATTCCATTGCACTGGAATAATTACAATCGAAAATAGAAAGGGCACAAGCACAAAGTTATTACTCCAAATGACAGAAGAATTGTTCAAGAAAAGTTTTTTTTTAAAGATTCTTTTGCTATTTTGAAATATTCTAACCCTGATCACTCCAAGTCGTCTCCTCTGCCTGTTCTCTTCTGCTCCTCTTCTCTCCTCGCTTTCTCTTCTTCTGCTTCACCTCCACCATGTACTGAGCGGGCATCTGAATGGGTCGATCTTTGATCTTTGATCTTTGATATTTGATCTAAAGCATTGTAAAAAGTAAGCTGTGAACACTGGGGGATCACCAGTTCTTCTTCCACATCACTTACTGATGTGAATATTGATAATTCTCTTTCAGATAAGTTTCATCGATATTCTGAACTCATCGCACGATTTCGGGAAAGAAACGAGTTGAAAAAATTATGTTGCTATATTCCATTCTATGATGAGTAGTGTTTCACACAGAAACCCGTCTCGACAAATATAAAAAGTACCAACCAGAACCAGCTGGTAGGGCGACTTCTTCGTTCTCAGTGCCTCTCTCAGGTTGAAGATCTGTCCTCTCATCACAGACAGCTGCCGCTCGAACATCTTCTTGTCGAAACCCTTGTCGGACTGCAAAAATGAAATTATAAATAAATTTGTTGTGTTTTCGCCGACGTCTTTTGCACGTTTCAGATAGGCCTTTTCACATTTCCGGAAGAATGATTGAGTTTCACTTATTCTTGTTGGATGATCCTTGTTGGCAGTTTCTGTTGATTTTCCAGTCGTATTCCCAGTTTCACACGTATTTTCAGAGGACGTTGAAAAACCAAATCGATAAATTTCAAATTCGCATACCTTGAAGACATCCCTCAGTTCCTCGCCCAGTTCAGCGACGAAATTGGCGTCATCGAGAAGGGGAAGATATCGATCGATCGTCTCCTGAGAGAAGCACTGACGAGCGATGGGAAGGAACGCCCAGCCGAAGGGGTCTGAAGAGGAGGGATTAGAATGGATCAGAAAAATCTTTAAAAAAAATTTTTTTGTATAGTATCAATTTAAATTCAGTGCATTTAGAATCATAAATTGCTCACATGCTCTCCACTCGTCGGGATGCTTGAAGGGGAAGGCCAGTCCGTTGTCAATCGCAGCTATCGTGATCTGCGTTTATTAATTATCAATTTTTACTTTTGGTATGTTTTCAGACGTCATCGCAGCAAACACAGGCTATTATTCATACTTATTATTCATAGTTTTACAGATCAGCTCATTATTTCCACGTTGAACTGTTCTCATCGCTTTTTTTCACATTTTACGTTGCGAAATTGATTTATTTTCTCACCTGCGGCACAGTGACATCGGCCCACTCCAACTCTGGTGGCTGATTGGAGGAGGAGCACTCAGTCGCTTCGACGGGAGGCGGAGAGGGATCCGGACCGGCCTCGATGTCGATCAGATTCGCGTCAGAAGGCCTTTCGGGCTGGAAAGAAGATCCAAATCTTATATTCTGGCACTTTTCCAAAACGCAAATTGCTCTGTCCTGCCTCTTTGTCTGCGCAAATACCAACATAATAAGCTCCAATCGGTCATGTCTCTTCAGGGGCAACGCAATCATCATAGTGCTTGCGTCTCACCCATATTAAAGCTCTTTAGCGGATAATCACCAACTATTGCTAGGGGATGATCGCACCACGCAAGCGAAAGCGCTTTTTAGTTGATCGTGTCTGCGCTATATTTATCTGATTTTGCAGTATTATATCCCACATGCGTGCCCAGACAAAATTCCTGCGAGGAGACTGAGAGTGTACTCTCAAGTCAATTATCCCATCAAGAATATGACAAATCGTCCGCCCTCTGTTGTCCCTTTCAGTCCACCTTTCTCTAATAAATACCAAAGTTGTACTGTACGAGCATGATATTCCATTAAATTCGTTTTATTTATTTATCGCATTTTAATTATCGCCTTTTATTTATCTAAATTCACCTGCTGCGGATCCATGGGCACGGCTGAGTTCACTTCCGACTGCTCGTTGATGTCTGCCTGGTCGTATTTGATCAGCCAGTTGTCGTTGCCGCGATCTGCAAAATATTAATTTTTTTTATTTATCGTTACGCTGTTGTTCTCTTGCTATTTTCATTGAATGATGGTTGACAAAGCATCAATTGCAATTCCAACCCGCAGGTTGTTTTGGCGCGGTAATACTTGACACTCGTCGCTTTCCTTCTTCCATTTCGGTCGTATTATTGTTCGCTATGCATGTGATTATCCGCCTGTTTACTCGCTGTTCCCTCATTGTTCATGCTATCTTGCAGGCGAATTTCCATCTTACTCTCTCAGTTTCCAATGCTCTCTCGCCGGTCAGAGAAGCGAAAGATAAGAGAAAAGTGAGAGACCATTCGTGCAGGCACCTACTGAGTAGTATGTGTGTTCAAAGTATCTACGATCACTCTGTGGCACAAAAACAGCTATGATAGCACGCAAAAAGGGCGAATTCTAGAGTGCAACATGACCTGTGGGATTTTTGTGGGGTGGATCATTGATCTTTGTTCTTTTTTTGCCCAAGTTTACCTCGGAAAAATGAAACATAACTCACCCGTGTTTCTGATGATGTAATCCAGGATGACCATGCGCTCGAATTGCAGTTGGAACTGAGCCTGAGTGACGGGCGGCGGAGCCTGGAAGTGATTTTTTAATCTTTTTTTTGACACTTTTGACTTCACTTCAGCACTACCTTTGATCAAAATCTACAAAAAAAACTCGAGAAATCAAGACCAGGAAGTACGATCGACCTCCAAACGACCCTTATTTTTGTGCACTGGCCGAAAAGTTGTTTTCGTCGCGCTTTGCCTGCTGCACTTTTCTTTTGGCTTGCCGTGACACCGAGCAAAACAACAACATAAAAGGGGAGAGATGGGATCACCGATAGATAGCTCAATAAATGCACAGCGCAACTGCCATTTCTAGGTGTCTGCTTGAATCGCATTATTTTCAGCACTTGCTCACTAGGAGCATTATTTCATATTTTTATTAGTTTTTGTTGTTGCTGTTTTTATTATATCCACACCTGCTCGGGGAACTGCTCCCAGGTGCGTATCCAGTGCACGGCGTCCTGGTAGCCAGTAACGAAGAGCTGGAAACTGCCCGCCTGCAATTTTAAATTTTTTTTGTATTTTCGAAAATCCAATATTCAGAGACAACTTTTTGAGAGATTACCGAGAAGAAAAACCACAAAAAATCAACCTTATCCGGCAGTCCGACCGTCTTGAATCGTCGCCCGAGATCGGGATATCGCGTGTAGATGCGCTCCTTCGTGCGCGCCTTCGCTCTGCAATTGTTTTTTAACTTTTAAAATAATCTCTTCCCATTTTCACTTCCCATCTTCAAATATGTTTCGCCCTACTCACCTGTCGATTCGGGAGTAGTTGAAGGTGGGCGCGGCCAGTTTGATGATGCCTGTGGTGGGGACGACGTCCAGACCGAGCTTGCGATCGACGATGGAAGCACCAGCCTCTGAGAGGTAGCCCTGCAATTATTAATTATTATTTATTTTTAATTACATTTTTTTTATATTCTGCAAACGCAGTGTATCTCCTCTACTTCACTTAGTATATCGTGTCTTATAACTTTAATTCTAGTAGAAAGCTTGTGAGTTCTTCATTTCTTTTGAGTTTTTGTTTGTTTACTCTGCTCTGAACTCGAGTACATTTTCGCAACCACTTCTTTCGACATGTTTCGTGTGTGTCACCCTTTTTGCCCAGTCCATCCCGCGATGCTCTCTCAACCCGCCTATAATGACGGTCTTTCTGTTGCGAAGTGAGCGAGACGGGAGGGATTGGAGTGTGCAGAGGGGGAAGATAAGTGGGTAGAGATCACGAGAAAGGGAGAGGGTGGCCCGGACTCGAGACACACAGTAAGTAGTGCGGGAAGAGTAGGAGAAACCGGTAGTCCCTGTCCCCCAGCAAAGAGAGCAATAGCAGGCACATTAAAGGAGGTGTTGCGGGGACCCCCGGGGGTGCTGTGCCTCATGTTTTCCTTCTCGTACAGCTAATTAACTAATGAGCCCGATCCTCTCTCGACTCGCCAAGGTAAGTGTTGCCCCTGATGCCCTCCCTCCTCTAACAACACCCAGGGTCTCCCCCCTCCTCTTCTATTTCCGCACGCCAAAAACAGTTGAAGACTCTCCCCTCCCCATTCCATCTTCTACTCCGTAAACATCGTGTTTTGATCGCGGGGCCTCCGTGCGAGAAAGGAGAGCACAGAGGAGGAAAGGAACGCCGGCAACCCTCAAATGCCTTTTCTGGATTCTCGCAACCAGCCCTATCAGGGTTGTACTCCACCCCTCCCTCTAACCCCATTTTGACTCCGATGACTTCCCCCTCTCTTCCCCTCGAGTACTTCATTGAATATTAACAGCCAGCGCCCAGCTTGACTCGATGGGCAAGGGAGAGAATGGGTAACAGACCCGCACTCTGTCTATCTTGAGAGAGGGAACGGTTGCCTTATCGAGAGCTATCATCTCAAATCCGCCATCTGTCCTCTCTTCCCGCATTCCAGCCTGAAGATTCCTATCCTCTCTCCTCTCCCTCTCTCTAGTCTCGTCTTCATCTCCCCACAGACTCAATCAAGCAACCCACCCATAATATCGCTTCGCCTCTTGGTAAAACCGCCAAACATCCCTCTGCAAGCAGTGTCTTTTTTCCCAAAGTCCCCCAATTTCTCCAATGTTTCCTCGACGACTCCCTTGGGGGATTGTTAGAGAGCGCGACGCATTTCGGAGAAAAGAGACATTTGAACTTCGAGACTAAGCTACCCGAGTTGAGTCGACTTTCCCTTGGTTGCAAGCTACTTCTGGTGACTAGTCGATGATGTTATTGCAGCCTAGACATACTACTGCCACTCATTTTCTTGCATATTGGTCTATATCTACTGCTTCGATCTCTCTTGTTTTCCTTCTTTCCGTCCTGTCTGTCTCCTCTCTTAGATGCATTCTCTGTACCATGACGACTGCTCATCGATTGGAGAAAAGCGTTCCTTTCTCGGTCTACGATCCAGAAACTATAGTAGGGCGCCTCTTTCCTCACTTCTTAGGCGCCCAAGTGCCATCATCGAGTATTACTAGAGCCAATTCGAGCGTGTTGGCGCGCGCTTGCCACAACAGTCACAATAGTCTCCTCTCGCTTCCCTCGGTGTGCCTATTCCGTGAGTTGAGCCAGAAAATCGCCGACTTCCTGGAGTTCCTCCCATCCATCTTTCTGTCCTTCATTCTTCATTTGACAGAGAGCGCGTCTGACACCTATTCCCATTATCTTTCCCTCCTCTGTCCTCCTGCTTCCAAATCGATGCTTGGAAGGGAGTCCTCTTCCTCCTTCTCACTCCCCGGGGGTCAAAACATGACTGACTTGCTCTCTTTACTTCTGCTTCTGCCCGACTGGCAACAGGCGTGCGGTAATTCAAGAAGACACCTCTCTCCCTGCCGTAGGGATGACTTCTCAGGCTCTCGAAGTCGACGATTTCACTAGGCTGAGTGCTTGAGAGCTCAGCTTCACAGGGCTAATGTCGCTTCCCCACTATTTTAGAAGTATTTTCTTATGAATTCTCGCTAGAACGAGCAGCCAATCCTATTAGTATCGCTTCCGTACTACCAGTTCCCTCCCTTCCTTCTCCCGTCTAGAGTTACCGTCGATTCTCTTTACTGGATGCGCGCGCTGTCTATTGTGTCCTGTCTCTCTCTCGCCCTCCCGCAATAGGTAAACAACACGTAAGGGTAAAGCTTTCATGCGAATTTCAATGTCTAAAAGAGAATAGAAGGCTAGCAGTTTTCTCTCGCTCCTCTCAATCTTCCGGAATGGAATTGTCCCGGGAGAAACGCTTTCAACTTGATCGAACACCTTTTTTGCATTTCCTCTTCTACATTCTCCTTTCCTCACTTTTCTCCCTCTTCTCGAGTTTGTTCCATCTTAGTTTGAGTGTCCTTCTCTCCTATCTCTTCTCCTCCAGTGGTACTTTTTTGCCTCCATTCCCTAGGCAACGCGCGAAGCCATTTACTGGCGTTCAAGTAGTCATATAAATATATATATCAAGGCTAGTAGTCCTCTTTCGCCTCTGCCGATTCGGTATTTCACCACAAAAATAAACTTTTTTTTTACATCGCCGGTTTCAGAATGCTGACGCGTGCGCGCGTGAATGTTCTTCAGCGTAGGTGTTAACAGCGACGCCGCTGTTCGAGCACTCGTCGTTGAGGTCAGTCTGAATCCGCCTCGAAGATGAGGTCGTATGTCCTTCGCAAATCGATCGCTTTCACCATTCACGGACACAAATCCCAAGGCTTTGGATAGTATGTAGGCGTCTTCTCAACGCTGACGTCATCTAGGGTCCACCAGTGTTGCAGATCCCCGAAGAAGAGGCCCGCAGTGACGATCCGTCCTCACTCCGCGACCCACCCTCGCAGGCGCTCCACGCCCATCTCTCCCCGACCTCTGTCGGATCCGACTCGCCGAGTTCAGGTATGCTCTGGCCTTTGCTGTCCGCACCATTATCAGTTCAGGTATGGGTGCTAAAGAATCCACACTTGAAATGGGCTGGTCACAATCCACTAAATGATATCGTAGCCTTAGTCACCCCACTGCACTATCAACAATAACACTGCGGCACGGACTAGGTGAACCCATTCCATCATAAGAGGTCTCTCGGAAGGAACTAATCCCGCCAGCGCCATAAATTACCCCAATGAGGGAATGCCGCCTTCCTGCCTGGCACCAATACGTGCTCGGCGCAGCCATTTTCCATTAGCTTCACCCCTGGGGTAATGAGCTTTTCCTCCCCCTTCCGATGACCAGAATAGGGAGAGAATGGAGTAGGAGATTGAGAGGGGCAGTCGATTTAGTGGACACACCTGCACACGGGGAACAGAGGAATCAATAGGGGCACAGTGGCTGACCAGCCGGCCCTTTCTGCCAGTGCAACCTTCTGTAGGCAGAACATCGTGCCCATCGCTATTTTGCACAGATTTATTTTCGAAATTAATCGTTTTTCCTCAGTTTCGCACTGATTACAGGTTCCCGCTGCGCGTCGCCCGTCGTCCGCAGTGAGAATATCGTCCCCGGTCGTTGGACGCACGTATCGCATCGAGTGTCCGTAAGACCGCTAACAAAGGTGTGCACTGGGTAGCTTTCTAAAGCATGAAACTCGAAGAGATATCAGGCCAATTAGGGCTAGACTAATTAGCTAAAATTAGGCGGAAGCCGACGCAGCGCTACAGTACCAACGACAGCGCGCAGAACGAAGGAGGGAACGAAGAGGTAATTAATGTAATATCGTAAATGTGTTTTGTCTCTCTACTGGAAAAGTTTTGCTTATATTTATGTGTGAAATTGGCTTCTTTTTGGTACTAAAGACACTGTAGATGCCTTTACTCATATCACCCTCCCATTCTCTCCTCCGATGTGTGAGACCTCATTGCTCTCTATGATGGACGCCCAGTCTCTGACCCCACAACAATTCCTCCTGCTCTCTCTCTCAGTCTTGCATCTCTTCCCACTGTACGATTACTCGCCCAGTCAACAACAACGCTGCAGAAGAAGCGTAACCGTCTCGTCTCTCCATTCTCTACGCTCTCTCGCCGGTTAGACAGAGCGAGAGGGGCAGACTTCAGCGACTATTTCGATACTCTTCCTCCTTATTCCTTTCCTTGCCTCGTAAATCCATCCCGTAACCACGACAACCGAGCCCCTCTCTGCGCCGATTGCGCCCTCTCCTCTCTCACTCGCCAACAAGCGCGCATAGGGCTTCTCTACTTTGAGGCGTCTTCGTGTTGTTGTCGTCGTCAACAAAAAGTCGATGGGGGCTTCCCCCCGCTCTTTTTGCCTCTACCCTCTCCCCCAGACGCGACCCCGCCCCCTACTCGCATACACAACCATGTTTTGCATCGTCCCTCGCTCCTCTTCTGATCAACACAACCTCTTCTCGTCTCTAGTTTATTTACGCCGCGCTCCAAACCGCCCATCGCTCTCCATTCCCAGGCCTGCCCCAGTGTCTGTTATTTATTGCCAACGCCGCCGAACCGAATTCTCTCTCTGCGTTGCTCATTTTTCTCGTTCGATGTCGTGTCGTGGCGTTTGGGTTTCAGCCTAAATTCTCCCCAATCTTCTAGCAAGAAGAGCTCTCGACGAAGCAGAGACAAGCAGCAGCATTTCCGGCCCCGACCGAGCGACACGCACGGACCTCGCAAAGTGAGTTACCGTAACCCTACCGTATCCCTACCGTATCAATACCATAATCCAGGATGGAGGACCCCGATGACACGCGCTCGACGGGCGGAGAGATCTCCACGTCGACCATCGAGATCCCCTCGAACACCGGTGGCGGAGGTACGGTAGATTACCGTTTCCTACCGTAATGTCCCTGATTCAGGAACAACCGTCAATATCACCACAGGCATCACGCCCGAGAGCCCAGGGTCTCGGTCTAATTATGGAGAGTTCTACTGGTAAGAATCCTCATTCATGCAGACTGTGTGCAATGGAGACAATGCAACAGTGTGGGCGCAACACTATTTCCACTCCCATTCTCTCTCCATTCCCTTCTTTAGCCCCGCTCTTTCCACGTATGAGTGTGTGTGTTTCGCGGAGCGTGAGTGTGAAAAGCGCGAAGAGAGGATAAAAGGCTTCCCCCTACTTACTCCACCTGCATACTGACCTCGAGTGCGCTTTACTAACGAACTCATGAGATGTTTAATAATTTCTGTTAGAGATAGGCGAGAGAGCATAGGCAATTGAGAGAATGGCAGCCTATTTTGCATGCTGGAACGAATGCTGCCTGCGGGATCGACGCAGACGCAAAACAAAAAACACATTTGGTAGCGTTTAGTGAGCTATTTTCCCTTCTCCTCTTCATCTGCCTTCTTTCCACCCCCAAACAAGGTGAACAACTCGGACAGATCCGGAAAACACGTCGCACCTCATGTCAAAATAGTGAGAAGAAAGGCAATTGAGCGAGGGCGATTGATCGCCTCTGAGAATTAAGGCTGGGAAAGAGTGTGTTCATTAGTTTCTCTCTCTGTTTCGATACCAATTCCTTCTCCATTCCCCCCACTCGGCCTCAACTCATTTGGCTTCTTCTTTGAGAGAAAATGGAGCCGAGAAACAGAGGGAGAGAGGGGGAGAGTTGAGTCGATAGATGGTCTCTTTGGACGAAGGGGACATAGGGGACATCATCAGTCTCAGATAAGAGACGGGAACGAGACAGCTCTGTGACACGCCAGAAACATATTGATTCCTGTCCGGAAAATGGCACAACGAAAGAAGAAAAAGATGAAGCATTACGGTAACCACAGCATTGTTCTCTCAGGGACCCGTCAGAGGACACTGACTATCGCGCCTCATTCCTGGCTGGGTACGATCAGATTACTGTAGGCGGCCATTCGGCGGCTGCGACCGCTCTCCATCGGCCGCAGCTGCACGAATGAGTCGAGAGAGTAGTTCCTCACCGCACAGTGCACACTAGACGAGAGCATAACCCATGTGTGCGTACTAGCAGCACTCTAGGATGATGATTAGAGCATGTCTCGTCTCTGTTCTCGTCCCTTTCCTCATCTTCGTATCGTCATTCTGTCCGCACCGATGCCAATTTCCCTCATTTTTGTATGAAAAATGCGAGAATTTGGTGATTTTGAAGAGATTTTCACATAAAAAAAGAGTTTAGGGACACGAACGGCGAGAATTCGTATCATCACAACTCGTCCTTCGACGATGACCTCCTTCTGGACATCGACACCGGCGCCAGAGGCATCTCGGCGGCCCGGCTGGATCGGACCCAGGTACCAGGAACCCATAATACCCAAAGCTACCGTACCCTCTCAGGATGATCTGAACAAGTTCCGACAGCGCATCGACAACAATGTCTCGCAGCAGAGGGAGTACTCTGAGATGATGACTGCCCTGCAGAATAAGGTAGGGTTTTGCGAACCCGGCTAGCATACGTTTCACTAGATGTTCCGTTGCCTCATGTGATATCGTTATCTTTCCAACAAGAATGCGTCCCATCACATTCCGGGTCACATTCAGTATAGAAGGCCAAACAAAGTCGGAAGAATCTCTCGCATACTGATGAGACAGAGAGTAGGGGCGAACGCAAAAACAGCACAGTGATAAACCCCGCGCCCGAATCAGTTAGTGACAACACCCACCCCTCCCCTCGACTAGTATCGATCGACTGGCGATGATCAGATACTATCTGATCATCTACATAAACCCCAACGATGACGATGAGGAGATCGTTACCTACGTCACCGAAAAGGTTTATGGGTGGTCCAAGATTTAGTGGAATATCGGGGTATACTGTATGATTTAGTATACTATTCCCGATTCAAATTTCACATTGATCATTTCACATTTATCATTCAGAATCAGTTTCTCGGTGGTCTAGATTTATCCGAACACCGAGTCATATTGTTCTACCGCACCTAGGTGGCTATAATGTTGGAATCGGAAAAATATGGATTCTGAAAGTTTCGAATATAAAAAGTTGCCCATGCAGGTCGCCGAGTATCGTCGTCACATCGCTGCTCTCGAGAACCGTATGGTCAGTGGGCAGCCCATCTCCGTCGGTGGAGAACCAGGCACCGTCATGGTCTTCGACGACTCCAGCTACCTGTACGTCGTCTGAAGGCGCACGTCCCCACACGTCACCGCGACCCTCTTGCACGATTACAGAGTCTAGCTAGTCTTTCGAACAGTAATCTCAAGTGTCCTCACTAATGCACGCTTCGAATACCGATAGATAGTCGTGGAGCCGAACCAAGATCCAGAACCAAGCTCTTGTCCGGCGCCACGAACCCGATAGTTAGCGAGCATGTCCGCTTGGTCTCTCTTGCAGTCGCAACATGGACCTCTGGTCGCCAACCAGAGGAGGAGGCGGCAGTGGAGGGGGCGCCACCAACATCAACATCGGGCTGGGTTCGACCCAGGGCGGATACCTCGGCTACCTCGGTGACGGTTATTACCCTCAAAGTGACGGATTCGTAGGGCGCCGTAGTTGGCGGCCGTCCAGCCGGGACCGCGATGGAACCAGAACCGGAAAATAGGGTCCATCACGGTCCCGCCCTAGTCTGGACGCGCCCTCTTCCACCCTTGATAGTAGGGCGCCGATAGTCTGCCGAGTAAACCCGAGGGCCAAGATAACCGCAGAGTTTAGGTGGACCACTGGGCGTTGGAGGCGGTTATGGCGGAGGAGGAGGAGCCGGAGGCGCGGGAGGTACCGTGACCGGGTTTTAGGCTTCTGACTAATCCCCGGTTCCAGGCGCTGCCGGAGGGGCTGGAACTGGAGGGCTCATCTATGGCGGGCCCTCGGCATATGGAGGTGGCACTGGAGGTATTTTTAGGGTGCTTTAGCCCTTTCCGAACCCAAATCTAGCAGGCAACACCGGTCTGAACATGTACGGCATCACTGCTGGAGATCCCAACGCCAATTATGAGATGATCGCGAGACTGGAGGACGAGAGAAGACGGTATTTTCGAAAATCGTGCTCGAAAAAATCGATAATTCAGGGCGGACGAGTACCGTATGAAATACGAGAATGAGCGGGAGAGAAACGAGGAGTTGATGCATGAGAACGACCGACTGAGGAGGGAATTCGAGAGATATGAGAGGGAAGTGCACGATAAGGAGAGACATTTCGTCTCCCAGAACAAGGTGAGGGATTACTGATCTGCTAGCTATTAATTCAACGCTCTGAATCCCTCGAGACTACTAGATAATTCATGAGAGCTTGTACAGAAAGTGCAAGACTGAAAGAGGCGCGCAAAGTACACGAGTCCTCTCACTGTCATTGCCCTTCTTCAGAACCTCACTCAATATCCCTAGAACTATCAGTGTCCTCTTTTTTCTTTTCTAATCTCTAAATTTTAATTCCTAGTTCTTAATTCTCTACAGAACCTCACCCAATATCTCTCGGACGAGCAGAAGAAGATGCTCGATCTATGGACGGAGCTGCAGCGAGTCCGCAAGCAATTCTCCGACCTCAAAAGGCAGACCGAAGAGTGGGTTTATCACTGCGGTAGGTAAAACCTTACTGCAACTCACAGGGACCTCGACAACCAGCGCTCCGAGTTCACGCGAACTCTGCGTAATGTCGCAAATATCACGAGAAATATTAACCTCAAGCCTTCTGATGCTCTTCTCGCAGCCGCTGGTGGAGGTTTGTCAAGTTCTGAGCTATATCAGCTATTTATGTGTCTATTTTTGTCCACTGGCTACTCTTGCACCTATATACATGATTCACAACGGACAGTGAGAAAGATATACATTCGTGTTCCTCGCTGAAGATTTGGCTCTAGACTCCTGGGAGAAAGAACGCATTAAAAATTGAGACAAGTGTCTGTTTTCCTCTGCTTTTCCGGAGCACAAATCTGCTCGTTGTTTTGCGGGCGTTCGCAAATTTCCCTTTGTTGTTGACGCGCGGAAGTGAATGGCATTTCCCCGTCTCCTCTTTCCTCGCTGAAAACGGGTCTTCCTTTCCCCCTTCTGCTTCTGCTCAGTCTCCACACAACTGCATTAGCGAATGGGGACTCGTAAACAGCAGCGGGGGATAGGAAACAGAGGGAATTGGAAGGGAAATGAGCTACGGACAGGCACCGATCCCATACGTACAGTATGTTTCAGACCATGGCGGCTCGTCTCTCGCCTCACTCCTGGCCGACATTGGCGGTCTGGGTGGTGGCGCGAGCGGTCTTGGAGGCGGTGGCGGAGGCGCTGGTGGAGCCGGAAGTAAGTGCTAAAAGCCGGCTCGGGAGATCCAAAGCCGTACTTTAGGTGATGCACTACTGATGGCGGCTTTGAGCCGCTTCGCTGGAGGGCGTGATGGAGCCGCAGGCAGAGGTATACGGCAGACAAAATATAAGGTAAATACAGTAATTTCAGCCGGTCGAGACGGCGTTGACAACAGGGAGCTACTCGAGGAGCTGCGCCTCATCAGAGGACAGGGCGCGAGTGAGGGCGACTCGGACATGGTCAAGGATCTCATGAAGAAGTTCGGCGATTTCCCTATTTTCGAGCACAATTTTTGCCAAAAATACGGCAAAAGGTAATTTGAATCGAGCCATTTTAGGTACGAAGAATCGATCGAGCGCAACATCGAACTCGAATCGAAGGGCGATGATAACATGAGAAAGATCGCCGAATGCGAAGCAGAGCTACGACGCGCCAAGGACAAATTGGCCGAGACTACGGTAGGATTACGGTAGTTGGGTTACGGTAGTCGGGTTACGGTAATCGACAATCACAGAACGCCCTGCGCAAGCTGCACGATATCGCGCAGGACTCGGAGAAGATTGTGGACACTTCTGGAAAGAGGACGAGATCTCTATCGCCGGGTATGTAACATATCCCACAAATTTATACCGTAACCCTACCGTATCCCTCCGCTTTACAGCCAAGGGCCCGCTCCCGCCCGCGGAGGCAGTCCGTGCGGTGCGCGCCACGCTGCGAAACAAGGACAACGAGATCCAGCAGCTCGAGCGCAAGCTCAAACTCGCCGAGAATCAGGTAGAAATTTGACTGAATCTGATTTCGTGCAGTCCGCCGCAGCGACTAATGCCTCAAATTATGTGAAAACAATTGATAATTTACCATTTTTCAGGTCAAGGAGTTCATGACCAAGTTCGAGGGCGCCGATGAGCAGCGCCGCCGACTCGACAAGCACTTGTTCGATGCCAAGAGGGAGATCAGCAACCAGTAAGCTACCGTAACCCTACCGTAACCCTGCCGTTACTCGACCGTAACCCTAACGTAATCCTACCGTAACCCTACCGTAATCCTAAACTACCGTATTCCAGGCAGAAGAACATTGACGAGTTCGAGCGGCAGATGCGCCGACTGGAGGACAAGATACGCACGTCCGAAAGCGAGCGACAAGCTGCCGAGAACGCTCGGAAGCTACTCGAGGAGGAAATAGCCAAGCTTCAAGCGTAAGTTTTGACAGAAATGGAACTAGTGCAGGCCGCCGCAGCGACTAATCACCAAATTGCAGTCAATTCGCGGCCGGCGCTGACGAGAACGCGCGCAAGTACCGCGAGGAGCAGCAGGAGCTGACGTCATCGCTGGAGGAGGAGTACAAGAACCGCATCTCCGAGCTCAATAGGAAGATCGAGAACTTGCAGAAGGACAATGCAAAGCTCAAGGCCGAGGTTAACCCGCTCAAGGTAAACTAGAGCTTTATGTAATCTATGTCCTGGAAAATTAATTCCAGGACAAGTTCCGCGATCTCGAAAACGAGTACAACGCGATGCTACGACGATTCGAAGACAAGGACGCTCAACTCAAGTTCTCCGAGGAGATCAAGAAGTAGGGTTTTGGGACCAATTTGGCTATTTTATTGCGAAAATCGGCAAATTTGAATTAAATTATATTTTTGTAGGCAAATCCAGAAGCAGCTCGAGGATGCCCGCCAGGCTAACGACATTCTCGCAAGCGAGCACGACAAGACTATCGCCGAGTTGGAAGCAGCGATGAAGGTATTTCGAAAATAGAGAAACGAAAATAATATCGATTTTCCAGGCGGCCGCCATGGCTGAGCACCAGCTCAAGGAGGTCAAGGGCCAGAGAGATGACTATCAGTGAGTGAACTAATTCTCATAAATAAAAAGAAAAATTTAAAATAATAAAAATGGTCAGGAAGCAGAAGGACACTATCTCGCGTCAGCTCTTCGACATCAAGCACACGCTCGAGACGGTCAAGAAAGAGAAGGTTGCTTTTTTTATATTTTAACAATCTAAAATATTTTTTTTTAAATTCCAGGACGACGCAGACAAGGGCACCGCTCGCAACACTGAAGAGATCGACAAGCTCAAGGAGAGCGTCACCGACTATGAGAGACAGGTAAGAAAATTACATTTAATCATGTACCTTTACCTTTACCTTTACCATCAAATTATATAATCATTAAAGATTCTCCTGCTCCGCCGTCATAACGATGAGTTCGACACGTCAATGAAGAACGGACAGGCGAAATTTGCGCAGATAGAGAATGATCTCAAGGTATTATATTGCTCCTAACTATTCTTGTTAGTTAGAAAAAACAATAAAGCTCTGAATTCAGACCCGTTCGACCGAAGTCGAGAAGCTCAACGATCTCAACGAGCGCCTGCAGAAAGAGAAGGCCGAAGTGCTCAAGTGCGTCTAATTTCCTAATAATCCAGAATTTAAAAATAAAATACAAATCCCCTTTTCAGCCAGAAACTCAAGGCTGAGGACGACATCAACAAGCTGAAGGAGGCGATGCGCAAGCAGGAACAGGAGTTAGACAAGCTAAGAAACAACACTGCTGATGCCGAGAAGGACGTGAGTACTGTAGACTACAGTATCCTACCGTAATCCCAGTCAATCGCTAACTAACTAAATTGCAGTCCAACAACTCGCACCAGGCCATGTCCAAGCAAACCGCTCGCGCGAATGCCCTTCAGAAAGAAGTGGACGACCTCAAGAGAGACAAGGGCGAACTCGCCGATAGGATCAAGGACCTCGAGAATGAGATCGCCGGCCTCAACGGAGCGCTCAACGAGCTGCGAGACCGCCTGCGCAACGGCGGAGCAGCTGCCCTCCTAGGTGGCGGAGGCGCCGGGGGCGCCGCGGCCGGCTACGGCGCGGGCGGAGCCAGTGGCGCGGGAGGCGCAGGCGGTCGCGCCGGACGCGATGGCGCGTACGCCTACGGAGGCGGCGCGGATGGCGGTGCTGGCGGCCGTGGAGGCGCGGGTGCCGGTGGTGCCGGAGGACGCGGCGACGTCAACATCAACATCCGCGGCGGCGCGGGAGGCCGCGACGGAGGCGCCGGAGGAGCGGGCGGCCGAGGCGGCTCGGGATATGGCGGGCCCGGCTCAGGCGGAGCCGGAGGCCCCGGCGCTGGTGCCGATGGAGCCAGGGGAGCCGACGGTGGCCCTGGAGGTGCCGGTGGACCCGGAGGAGTTGGTCCTGGAGGCTACGGAAGAGATGTGTCGGAGGTGGGGTATGGAGACGGAGGCGATGGTGGAGGTCCAGGCTCGAGATACGGACCGGGAGGTGCCGGAGGGGCTGGTGGCGATGGAATGGGAGGCGATGGAGGGGATGGAGCGTCGAGGAGAGGAGGTGCTGATGATCCGTATGCTTCGGGATATGGTGGATATGGAGGAACTGGACGAGGAGATGGTGGAGATGGATCGGGAGCTGGAGGAGCGGGAGGCGATGGAGGACGGTATGTGATACTTCCTTACTCATTCTATACAAGATCATTCTAATTATCAAACATGTTTGATGTGTTTGATGAGAATGACTTCTATCGTTAGATGTTCCTTTCTAAAGGGAATAGTTACTAGATATTTCAGAGGTTGAAGATATGCATCCTAATATTCCTATATTCAGTGTTGCCGGAGACCGCGCTGGCGATCGCTCCTTCTCCTCGTCCACCGATCCCTCACTCGACCGTGGTGACACCATCACATCGCACGATTCTAGCCGGGACATCACCATTGGAGGAGGACGAGGAGGCCCGGGCAGCAGGGGAGGCTCGACTGTGAGAGATGGAAGGTCGATTGGCGACGAGATTGACATCCCTTCAGGTGAGAGATCACTTCTGGAACACATATGAACCGACAGGCATATAATTCTCCCCAATTCTAGGCGGACCAGGCGGAGCTGGTGGGGCTGGAGGTGCCGGAGGCGCTGGAGGACCAGGCTCGGCCTATGGTGGTGCCGGAGGAGATGGGGCCTACGGAAGGGATGGAAGAGACGGACGAGATGGAGGAGATGGAGCGAGCAGAGCGAATGCTATCACTGACCGGATCTTGAGAGAGATCAGAGACAGCTCGGATAGGTTCGTGCTTTTATCGCTTTAAAGAGGCCCACGAACGAAGCAGAGAAAAGAGAGCGCGCAAAAATAGGAAATTTCGGTGGTTGTCTCACCTAGAAAGTTCCAATATCTCGAAAGTTCCAACTTAAAAAAAAAGAAAAAAAAAGAATCAAGTGTCAATATACTACTTCAGATACAAGGACGACGAGCTCACTGCGATGAGAATCCGCGAGATCAACGATAAGTGGCGTCTGGAATTGGAGAAACTCGAGAACGACAAGGACGATCTCGAGCGGAAGATGAGAGATCTCGAGGATGAACTGAGAGATGTGGGAAGAGGCAATGACAGAGCGGATTCGGGTACGGAACTTATAGTGAAATTCGAAAGTGTCGTAGGAATCTACACTATTTTCGGACAAAAGTGTAAAAAAGATGATAATGGACAATTTGCAGACATAGTGGAGCTCAAGCGCAAGCACGAGTCCGAAATCGAGAAGCTCAAGGCCGAGATCAACGCCCTCAATGACAAGCACATGAGCGATCTCGATGACGAGAAAGAGACCTACACCAAGGTAAGTAGAGCTTATTAATTAAAACTAATTATTGATAATTGTAGACTCTCGAATCGATGAAGCTGTCCGAGGACGAACTCCGTGACAAGATTGCCGCTTTGGAGAAGCAACTGGCTGATTCACTCAATCGGTATTTTTCTGATAAAACAGACTGAATAATCTTAAAAAACAAGTAATAAAAAGAGAATACCATTGAAATTGCAGTGAGAACGAGCTCGAGCGCGAGAAGAAGGACTACGATGACAAGCTGGATCAGGTTCACACTCAGAATCAGAAGATGAAGGACGACCACGAGAACTTCCGCAATGACACCGAGAAGGTACTACCGTATCACCCGTCTACAGTAACCAACAAAATCGCTTCAGGAGATCCAAAAGTGGAAGAACGACGCGTACACCACTCGCAGTGAGGCGAAAGCGCTAGAGACGGCCAATAGCGGTCTCAAGGCCCAATTGACCGCGGAGAAGGAGCGAACTGATCATTTGAACAAGCAAGTCGCCGATCAGACCGCTAAGATCAGAGAACGTGAGTAAGGGGATAGAGAAAGGGAGAGATCAAAGATCAAAAATCAATAACGTATTTTCAGTCACCTCCAACGTCCGTCGTCTCGAGGAGGAACTGCTCGACCTCAAGCAGACCCTCGCTCAGAAGGTAAAGGCGATCAACGCTCGATCTCTAGATCCCAGAAAGGATCCCCGCTTGAGTCTCGAAAATGCGGCAAGATCAAAGACTAATTGCAGGACGGAGACCTCGACAGCGCCACCAATCGCCTGCGCACGCTCGAGGAGGTCCACGCCGGTCTTCAGATGGATGCCAATAAGGTAATAAATAATTAATCAGACTAATTAGATTACAAATTATTAAGTGGCGCCTCGAACTGGACAATGCGCTGCGCGAGAACGACATGCTCAAGAACGCGAACAGCAACAATGAGAATGAGATCAGCAGGTACGGAGATAGTAAATGTACTAATACGACCTAAAAATTGCTTATCCAGGCTCAAAAACAAGCTAAAGTCAGCTGAAGATGCGCTCAAGGAGCTCAGAAACTCGTTCAACCATCTCAAATCTGAGGTACCGAGGGAGATCTTGGATTAGGGACCAAGATTATTCAATAATTGCAGCGCGAGAAGCTCACAAACGCCTACAGGGACAAGTCCAAGCAGACGGATCATCTCAACCAACTCAGCATGCAGTTCGACACCAAACTGCAGAAGTTGCGACAGGAACTGGCCGACACCTCGGATAAGGTGATAATAAACAAATGAAAACAAAATAATAATAAAAAATACAGCTGAGCGCGGCGGAGAGCGAGCGCAACGCCCTGAGGAACAGCGTGAACAAGATCACCACTGAGCTCAGGTGAATTTTTATTTAAAAAATAGATAACAAAAAAGCATTCAGATTCGGCGAAGACCAGATGCACCGCAAGAACGACGAGTACGAATCGACGCTAGCTGACCTCGTGAACGCCCATCGCTCATCGGAGGATGGTAGGCTGAATGCGCTCCAGGTTTGTCATTGTCAGCAATTGAACCCTTCTCCCACCTATGAGTCATCAATGCCAAGAGCGTATCGAATTGAGAGGAAATGGGTGCAATATTGAGGAGCTCGAGACGAAGAAGTACGAGCTGAACGACCTCACTTCACGCCTGGACAACACGGAGCAGAGAGTGCTCGAACTGCAGCAGGCCTACATCGCCGCCGACTCGGAGAGAGACCGACTGGCCGATGCGTTGAGACGATTCCAGGTACGGAAACGACGCTATCGTATGGTTATCAAGAGAAGACGACTAAATTAATGTTTGCAGCTCGCCGCCAACCGCGTGATGGGCATCAACATGTTCACGGGCGGCCTGGGCGGAGGCGCTGGTGGCTATGGAGGAGGAGCTACCGACATTAACATCAACCTTGATGTGGGTATTCAATCATTTGAGGCATCACAGTGATGATACCAAGTTAATCTGATCCTTTAGGGAGGTCGCGGCGTTGGAATGGGCGGCGCGTACGGCCCCGGAGGCGCTGGAATGATGGGACCAGGTGGAGCTGGAGGAGCTGGCGGTGCTGGTGGAGGTACATTTGCTCTAATTGCAAGACAAAACAACATCTTTTAGCCGGAGGCGGTGCTGGAGGTGCGGGCGGCTATGGTCCAGGAGGCGTTGGCCCCGGAGGCATGTCTGCCGATGTGTCGGGACCGGGAGGCGCAGGAGGTATGATACCTAGACATCCTTCTGCTAGATACCCAATGATTGCCCTAAATCCGCTGGGAATAATAAAATATGGAATTCTAGCCGGAGGCGCGTATGGCCCAGGCGGTGTCTACCTGGGCGGACCCGATGGAGGGGATGGATCCGGAGCCGGAGGCGCGGGCGGCCGCGGCGATACCAACATCAATATTGATCTGGGCGGAGGCGGAGCCGGAGCGGGAGGTGCAGGAGGCGCCGGAGCAGGTACCCAGCTATCCAAATTTACGTGCCAAATCCCTAATCTCAGGTGGTGACGGTTCGGGACTTGCCGGATACGGTTCTGGCTACGGCGGATATGGAGCCAACACGGGCGCTGATGGTGCTGGAGGAACCGGCGGAGCTGGAGGCGCGGGAGGAGGTATGGTGCTAGTGATGATGCAATCACTGCATCGAGAGCATAAATCCAAAATACTTTCAGTCGGAGGCGCTGGCGGTATGGGAGGAGCAGGAGGCGCGGCAGGCATGGGCGGCTACCCAGGAGGCGCGGGCGCAGGCGGGTACGGACCCGGTGGAGCCTATGGCGCTGGAGGCCCCGGCGGCTACGGAGCCGGAGGCGCGTACGGTCCGGGTGGCGTTAGCCGCACCGATCGCTACTACTCCGACCGCGACATCGTCCACATCCCCGGTGGAGAGATCGACGTGCCCCGCTCCGTTCCGTTCCCCTCGGGAGCGGACTTTGACGGAGGCGCAGGGTACCGGGGGCCACGGGGAGTCGGAGGAGGTCCCGGAGGACATCAAATCAACATCAACGAGAACATTGACGTCTCGGCACTCGAGGGCACTCTCCAGCAGCTGCTCACCAAGATTGAGCGACTCGAATCGGAGAGGGTACGTTTATATCTATCATAGATTCCTTAAATTCAATAAACAAATGCCTCTCTAGTCAAAAATGCGACAGGAATGCCTAAATTTGCCAAAAAATTAATGGATTTTAGAATGAATTACGCGACGCGTTGAATCGACTGAAGAAGAGATCGAGCGAGTCGCTGCCCGCGGGCGGAGGAGCAGCTGGTGGCGGAGGCGGAGCGGGAGGAGCAGGAGGTACCGTAACCTAATCTTACCGTAACCCCACCATATTCTCCGAATAAGAACATCAAAAACAATAGCAAAACCCCTATTCCAGGTCTGGGCGGCATCAGCGGCCTCATCTCCGGCCTCGCTCGCGACGATCCGCGCTTCAAGGCGTTCGAGGAGAACCTCGCAGACGCTGAGGAGGGTGAGTACCGTATTCCCGACAACCGTATGCCCTACCGTAATCTGGGGAAAACTTCGAAAAATGAACAATTTTCTTCAGACAAGCGAGCTCTCGAGTCCCGTCTCGCGTCTGCGAAAGCACTTCTTCGCTCGCAAGAAGAAGCACTGAAGCAGCGCGACGAGGAGAGACGACAGGTATCAGAGATCAGAGATCAAAGATCAATCCCCCTCAATTCAGATGAAATCGAAGATGACCGCCTCCGATCTACAGGCGCGCGGCAAGGAGGCTCAGATTCGTCACCTTAATGTAAATTCAAAATTCAATGACTAAAGGGCAATTTCGAAAATGCAGGAGCAACTGAAGAACCTGCGCATCGACCTGGACAACTCGCACAAGGAGATCAGAGACCTGCGAGACAGAGAGGAGACCTGGGACGCGACTCGGTTCCAGGTGACTAATTAATGATAAATTAGCGACTAATAATTAATAATCTCCAGCTGGAGAGCAGCGCGCGCGAGCACGACTCAGAGCGCAACAAGATCCTCATCCAGATCAACACGCACGAGGCGGAGCGAACGGTTCGTTTTTGAAACCCTGGCCTACATTTTCAATATTGCTGGAGTGGGTGTGAGGAATAGAAACGCAAAAACGAAAACAAAAATGTTTTTTTAAACTTTTAAAAAAATTCAGACGATGACCGAGAAGCTCAAGGAGCTCGAGGGCGCGCTTCGTCTTGCCGAGCAGAAGTTCGACGATAAGAACGACGACTTCGAGCGGCTCAAGAGGGATCTGGTCAAGGTTTGTTACCGTAATTTTACGTACCCTACCGAATCCTCCGTGATTCAGGCAGAATCGTACGAGATCGAGCTGCGCAAGGTCACCGAGCAGTACAACAAGGCCAACCAGGACTTCCTCGGCCTCAAGGACCAGGTAAGATCAGAGATCAAAGATCAACGATCAGAGGATTTCTCAGGTCAACGCGCTCACCAACGACGTCAACGCGGGCAACATGCGCCGACAGCAACTCGAGAATGAACTACTCACAATTCGATCCGAGCTCAGGTAAGGTCACTAAAATTATGAAAAATTGAGCAATTTTCGACAGGAACAGCGACTAGTAAGAATTGGCGATTTTCCAAATGATTTTCGTAAATAATCTGCGTTATTCAGAGACAACAAACAGCGCGTGCACGACTACAACTCACGCATCCAGGACCTCCAAAGACAAGTGGCCGATGCCCACTCGGAGAAGAACCGACTGGAGGACCGCATGCTCACGCTCGATAATGTGAGTACGGTAGCTGGGTTACGGTAGTTGACAGAGTACTGTAGATTACGGTATCTTACGGCACCCATTCCAGACCATCTCCACGCACCGCTCGACCGAGACCGACCTGCGAGCCCAGCTAGAGGCGGCCAAGAATGAGAAGAGAGAGCTCACCAAGGAGGTGATCAAAGATCAATTCAAGATCAAAGATCAACTTTAAAAATTTAGAACGATGAGCTCAAGAGACGCCTTGCCGAGCTCGAGGCGGACAAGAGGAACAGCCTGTTCCAACTGGAGAACTGGAAGAAGGAGAAGCAGATGCTCGTCAAGAAGATCGAGATGGTATTTTTGAAAATCTTTTAAAAATAAAAAAATAAATAAAAAATTTAGCTCGAGGCAGACAAGCGCCGCACGGACAATGCTATCCGAGAGACCGCCCTGCAACGGGAGGCCATCGAGAAGTCCCTCAACGCGATGGAGCGAGAGAACAAGGTAGCCGTAGACATATCGCAGACATACCGCAACCCTGATTCAGGAACTATACAAGAACTGCGCCCAGCTGCAACAACAGATTGCCCAACTCGAGATGGAAAATGGAAACAGAATCCTCGAGTTGACCAACAAACAGAGAGAAGAGCAGGAGAGACAGTTGCACAGGATGCGACAGGAGAAGGGACAGGTACTTTTTTGACGATAATGTAAAAAATATTATTTAATATTTCCAGATCGAGAAAGTGATCGAGAACAGAGAGAGGACTCATCGCAATCGCATCAAGCAGCTCGAAGACCAGCTGACTATCATGAGAGATCAGTTGGATGCGGAGAGACGGAGGAGAAGGGAGTGAGTTATAGGACCTAATCAATTCCTAGTCCTGTCAATAAATGAGCGGTCAAAATAAATTGATTCACCATAACCAGAAACCAATTCAGGTACGTCGACCGGTCAATGGTCGGTGATATCGGCCGTCTAGGCGGTAACGTCCTCGGCATTCGCTCCTATGGTGACAACGGCATCGACAACTACCCCCATGGACGGTCCATCAATATCAGGTACTCTTTTTGGCCCTTCTCTCATATTCTTTGGCATTTTCACCAGAATCGCTAACTTTTGAAAAGAAAGATGACTAAGCTCACTGATAACGCCTGAACAGTCTTTAGAAGCTAGCGTTCAGGGTGAATGATAGGCAAACTCAACGATCATTACAGAATGGGCGGCGCTGGAGGCATGGCTGGAGGCGGCGGGCCGGGAGGGCGACACATCTTCGCCTCTAATCCTCTGACTCCGCCTATCGGCACCTCCACCCCGACTCATCGCTCCTTCGGAGGCGACCTGTCCTACAGGGGAGATACCGGCAACGCCTTCGGAAGAGGTACTGCAATGTTTTCGAAGAGCACTCTAGACACTAAGAACGCTTGGGATAGAATCAAACAGCGCATTCAGGAGCCCACGACTATGGCTCGCGTGACCTGGGAGGTGCCGCAACGCCCATTGCCAAGGATCCTAGCATGATCGACATTCCCAAAGAGGACTCCCGCGCTGCTGGATCGACAATCATCGGTTCGTTTATGACTATGCAAGAGCACTATCCCCGAGCTTGACTCCCCGAGCACTCTGCCGATTCTTCTCCCTATAGATAGAGCACCGCCACATTCAGGTGGGGACACCACGTCGACCAGTGGCGGCATGGGCCCAGGCTACCAGTCGGGAGTGGGAGGCTATGGAGCGACTGTCGAAGGTATTAGACTGCTTGGGATGGATGAACATAAAATCGCGGTTTCTATAGTCCAAATAGATTAGTAGTTTCGAAAATAGTCCGATTATCCATAGATGAGGAGGCTGCAATGCACATATCCGCTGAGAACCTGCTGGTTCTGCCTGGTGAGGAAGAAATCGAAGATGACGCAACCACAGACTCTAATCTAGAGGTTATCACTCACGTTCGAGTGTGCCTTCACCCTCTGTCCGTCCTCGATAACCAGAGTGTGGAACTAACAGCGACTCGCGGAACGCAAAAATAATTTATCGTTCCAGAAGTGAGCTACGAGCCGCACTCGGGCACTTCCTCAATGACGGGCAGCAAGTACGAATCGACGCTGGCCCCGAACCCCCATGATCTTTGAGTTTTTACCCATTCTTGAGCCTAATTTAACCCCAAAAGCATTCCATAAAACCACAGTAACAGCTTTTTTCGGCATCGACTCTCGATGATCTCACATGAAATCCGGACAATTCGTACTAACCAATTGAGCTTTTTTCAATGACGGCAGAGACTAACCAGCACAGCCCGATATGTTCACACTGTCTATTAACCCCGCTGACTCTTTCTAAAAGTAATGGTCTGCCTCCATTGCTCGTGTTCTCTCACATGGAGATCATGAGGTTGGGGGACCAGGGCATTGCACCTTTCTATTGTAAGCACTGCTGACTTTTCCGTACTTTCCTGACGACCCACCGTCATACTCGCGTGCATCGATTCTATAGTTCCTTTCGCTTATTCCCCAAATATAGCCTAGTCCATATATACTCGCATTCATGATATATAAGATATTTCCTCGGTAGAATAGCGGCTGCAAGTTCATTATAATCTCCAGCGTTCTCCGTAATTGATAAAGCAGCTTGATAAAAAATTATGACTACCGTAACCCGAGCTACCGTACCATACCTGATTGGGGATGAGGCAGGAGCGACCGAAGCAGCAGGGTAGGAACACCTTGTGGAACCACTTGAGCCACTTTGGATTCAGATGGCCGTAGGGCTCCTCGTTCTTCGGCTTGAACACGCCTACGATCTTCTGCAATTAATTTGATTAGAATATTCACTGCAAAATCTCCACGTCCATACAAAGGTGCACTTTAGCGCTTGATCAATGTACTAGAGTGTTTTCAGTGTTGAGAGTCACAATATTTTAAACTTTTACAAAGCAAAAATAGTGATTTGAAGACTCACCCCTTGTCGATTCTTGACAAAGTACGAGCCGCTGCTGCCCTGGGCGATTCTCTCGGGGAAGACGCCGCAGTTGATGGCCTTGATGGCCTCGGAGACCACCTGCAAATTATAGTAATTATTATGTTTATTACACCGTAGCTTATTTATCGCCTATGTGATCGAATTATTCGCTATTGATCCCTAGCAGAACCGTATTTCTCCAACTCTTGGCCTTACAGGCATGAAGCGTGAGAGAGTCACCTTAGCCAGAGGGCATACTGGGCGAGCTCTCTCCATTTCGCACGCTCTCTCGCTCGTTGCCTGCACCGCAGAGTCATTTGGCACACAGCCAATTGATCATATATCAGTTTGAACTTAAAGTGATAGTCTGGGAGTTTCGAAAGTGTAATCGGGTAACGACGACCCATCATCTCACGTCGAGAGCTCAGTTAGTCAGATATTCGTGCCAATACCCCTTTAATATGTAGTACATACTACTAATATTTAATAATTAATATTAATAATAAATATTTAATATTAATGTTTAGTGCCCACCTCCTGGAAGTGGGTGTTGCTCATGCTGCCGTACTCCTCAGTGACGATTGCCTCGTCCTCCGTCCCACTCAACAGCTCCGAACCGCGCTCGAGACGACGCGCGAAGTCAACCATTCCTGTAGAAGATTGCATGAATTTAAAGGGGGATAGACACGAATATCTGGCTAACTGAGCTCTCGACGTGAGATGATGGGTCGTCGTCACCCGATTACACTCGAAACTCCCAGACCATCACCCTGAGTTCAAGCCGAGATATGATCAATTGGCTGTGTGCCAAGTTACCATGCGGTGCAGGCAACGAACGAGAGAGCGTGCGAAATGGAGAGAGCGCGCCCAATATACCCTCTGGCTATGTTGCTCTATCTCGGTTCGTGCCTCTCCCCCCTTTAAGACACTTTTGCCGTTTAAAACATCAATTGAGCAATTCGCACACAATAACCTTCGTGATTATCTCCTGGTTCCTGGTACCTACCTGGTTCGTGGGTGGTTCCACCCATGGGTCGGTGCAGCAGCGGCGTCTTTTCCAGATTGCCTCTTCCCTTCTTCTTGCCCAGCAGACCCGACTGCTCGTCGCCAAAGTCCGTGTCCGATTCTGCAATTTTCAATATTAATTTTGTTGAACAATCTAGTCTCTAAGTCGCAAAATTATGGGTGACTTAGAGACTGGACAACATATTGCTCAACTATTTCAAATCCAAATAGACTATTCACATTGTAATCTACCACACACATATTTTAATTGTTGCCGTGGATACGTCCCCTTCTCGCTTTTTTCTTTACATATCTGCCAAATCATTTATAGAATACTTCTAGAAAACATTATATATATTCCGACACAATACTGACTACAGTATTCCCGAGGGAGTACTGTAGCTATCGACTAAAATCACGGAATTGACCTACCCGAATCGTAGGAGGTGACGGAGGCGCGAGGCATCTGCACTGCTGTTCCCGGCCCGGATGAGGACTCTGCAAATAATTAATTAAATATAAAAAATGGCAAAAACATCAAATTAGAAATCAATCGCTCTAATGGAACCTAGAGTGTTGGCATGCGTCTGAGTCAGATCCTCATGATTCAACAATCGAACAAAGGAAAGTTTCTCGGAAAAACGCGAGCAAGTGAAAGCCACGTCTCGATTCGAGCCTAGATTAGATGAATATCGGGCCCATGCCGGATTCCGCACTCTTCCCCTTTCACTTCTTTCCCTTTTTGCCCGCACTCTCGCTAGTTCCTTCTCTTGTCCGCACGCGTTCTATTTGCCTTTAGGCATTTCGAACGCGCGCTCAAACTCTTGCGATTGCTCATTACTGCGCGTTTGTCATCCCCAATCGAACTCTCATCACTACTCAAACATGGGCCATTTCGTAACGAACGCGCTCGTTCGAAAACAATTCACAGCTAAGCCGATCTACTTCGCTGATAGTACTATGACTAATTCAAAAAGGACACTCATAGCGACCTCCCAGAATCAGAATAGACTTCATGAATGAGGCACGAACCTGGTCGCTGACTGCCCGAACCCGACTGCATTGTTGTTGAGAGTGAAGAGGGAGGCCGATCGTTGTGAGTCGATCGGAAACCTGCAACGAAAATCAGTAAAACGTTGCAATTTCGAGCAAAAATAGCTTCTTTTCGCGCGAATAAGGACGGAAAAGTAGTTCTAGTGATGAAAAGAAGAGAACCTGCAATGGGTCAGGAGGGGGAATCAGTTGATAAGACGATAAGGAAGGGAATGAGAGGAGAGGACGGACTGATTGAGAGCGATCGCAACAGTGAAGGTGATGGGATTCACACATTAAAGAAGGAGAAATATGAATATTTTCGTAACTAAACTGACAACGCAGTGTTGTTACTATTGATAACCCGAACAAAAGTCGTGAAGCTCTCATGTTGATATCTCATCTCTGAACTGAGTTATGGCGAGTTGGCTTCGTGCCGAATAACCCTGATCCCAGGCAATGGGCGAGGGACCGTGCGAAATGAAGAGAGCACGGATATACCCTCTGGCATAGTTGCCGTTTCGCATCCCTCCTTCTTTAATCGGTAGATAGACTACAAAGACTGACTAATTAGGACCATAAAACGACTTAGAAACGACTAGAAAACACTTTGAAAAGCAATAACAACAATAAGTTTACTCAACAGTGATCGGTTTCGAGTGAAACTATCACTAAACGATCACTAAACAGGGGATCAATAGCCTAAAGTGACGCAAAGCCTTTGAAAGCAGTCAAAGAAAGTGAATGACGGGGCGCGCAAGGACGAACGAACGCGGGGAACAGCTGTAATAGGGGGGGAAGTGAGAGTGACGAGTGGAGATAGGAGGTGGAAAAGGATCACAAAGAGATTTGTGCCTTGAAAAAAACAACAAAAGTCAACAGAAACTAACTGAAACTGCCAAGATTTGAACGAAAACAGCTGCTATTCGCGCAAAAACACCAAAAAAACTGCTCTAGAATGCGGCATTTAGCCGAAAAAATGGGTCGAATCGAGTCTAGGGGGCACGCGGACAGCAACAGTGATATGAAAACATAAAACAGTGAAGCCCAATGGAAAGAAAAAAAAGTCGTGAAAAAAGGAGCGAAAGCTTTTTGGCAAAACGCCAGCAAATCCCAAAAAACACCGTACACTAAAACGCGTGGTGAAACTCAGCTCCTCGTGAACTTTCGTTGTTGAAACAGTCAGTTCGCGATTCTTTTTCACTTGTATTAATTTTTAAACATTCATTTATTGTGTAATTTAGTGTTTGATTCATTGTGAAAATACAGGATTGATGAAAAGCTTGCTTTCAGGCTTGTATTTCAACAACAAATCGGCATTTTCGACTGTACTTTCGCAAAATGGCGTGGACACTGGTAAGTATTCTTTTAGATTGAAATTTCAGTTAACTTATTGTTTAATTTAAATAATAATCAACTAATTTGCAGTCCTCTTGCTTGCCGAGTCGAGTTCGTACTATCAATCAATTTTCTCCCCTGCAAAATCTCCAAATTCCATTGACAATGGTGGGCTTTCTTCCCCCGCCCTTGTCATAGCGACACAAATGCACCCTAAAATATATAATTTAGAGTGTTTTGTCAAAGGATAAGTGATGGGTATCCTAAGGTGGAGCTAGGGCGGGAATGGAGGGTTCAATCCTCTGCTGGCTCTTTTGGTAGGCTGGAATAGTGATTTGGTTAGGAGAAAGGGCTGATTCAGACCACTATCGGTATGTGGAGGGAAGATCTCCAAGGGAAGGGCAGAAACGCCGCCAGTCTCTCCAAGGGGATCCAAGTGCCTTCTCCTCGCTTCTGGCTCTCCCCCTCCGAATACTATTACACCTCAGGGAGTGATAGAGTGCGTAGATCGAGGAGAGTGGGGGAGAAGTCAGAGCGATGAGAGAGTGGGCGATTTGGAGAGGGCGGAGAAGCAGCTTCTCCTTAGTGTGTTGTCCACTCATCAGGGAAAGGACGAATCGATGACCGATCCCGCCTGAATTCACGCCTTTTCGCTACTTTTTGCTTTCGAAATCATTAAAATAGAGCCCGTTGCATGTCCAAAATCAATTTTATCTACCCAAACTCTATAATTTTCGGCGGTTTGTTGACCCATGTTACGGTCGCCCCCAGAAACGCACTGGCAAATCATCCCCGATTCCCCCGTGGGCTAAAGTATTGTCATGGTCTCTACAATTCGCGTATTCCTACCTACCTGTGAGGACATTGTTCGATGGCATCATAATCATCACAGGATTCGCATTAAAATGTGCCCAAACTATCTCTGTTCTCACACCTAAATCACCCCTTCGCCTCTACTATCTTCAGCTATGCATAGAGGAGCCATGTTTCTGTACCCGCCTTACTTTCTAGTCGGCTACTCTCCCTCTAAGAGTTTGGGTCCCTTGGCTCTGAAACCTATCTGAATTGCTATCAATTCGCGCCATAGTTTCTACCTAGCGTTATTTTTCTATTAATATATTTATTGATAATTCCAGAATGCCGGCCGACCCTGTGGAGGAGGTGTTCGCTCCCGCCCCCTCTCCTGTGATCGAACCGACATCGACAAGAATTGTCTTCTACCCATTCGCATACGCTCTATTCACGAATGAGCTGGCAAGCTACTGTTGGTACTGCCTCAAGCCCGATAGTAAGAAGAGGTGGGAGGATGTTCCTTGTTTTTCGCCCATTCAATTGGTGATTCTACGGTAGCGATATCCTGGAGTATAAGGTATAAGGTTACTGTCATAATCTGATAGTAAAATGAGCTGGTTGATTACGTGAAATAGGGTGAATTACATAATGGCAAATCATGCTAGAATCGATTTTAGATTGACGATATGTTTGTGTTGTTTTCTAACGCATTATTAAGTGTTCATTTGGATGTAAACAAATGTGAAAAAAATGTGTTTCAGACACTGCACAGGGTGTGGCTTCGCTCTCTTCTGCAATAAGGAATGCCAGACGCTTGGATGGAAGGACCACAAGGTAAATCAGGCAGGATCATCTGACAAAAATCAGCTAAAATTTTCCTGTGACCTTCTGATACTGAGAACAGACCTGATAAATAATTATGATGAAAATGTGACCGTGAAACGAATTCAGGCCGAGTGCAAGGGTTTCCGCACTGCGAAGTCAGTGCCAGACATCGAGACGAGAATACTGGGAAGGATCGTCGTGAGATACAGGGTATGATCTTTGATCTTTGATGTGTGTACTGGTATTAGACATGTTGCAGTACGAGTTAGAAAATGTTGTAGGGTACGGTTGGTTACTAATACGTACTCTTTATCCATTCCCGACTACACGACTACATGCCGTGTAAATCTTATAATAAGTGAAATTTAACAATTCTTCTGGGAGAATGCACAAATACAGATATTCTTTGAGAGCCGGATGAATTGTAATAAATTTATCTGATTGCAGGCGATCAAGAACGGCAAAGACAAGGAGGACGAGTACTTCTACAAGGATCGTCAGTCGAAGAGGGAGATCATGGAGATCTGGTCGCACCATGAGGACATGCAGAAGGATCCCAACGCCCAGCAGAAGTTCGAGGGTCAGATTCCTTTTTCGTTTTGCATCAATTTTCAAAAAATAATGTCTAGTCTTATATGATAGTCTTGTGAAACCCATCCGATCGCGATAAACGAATCCATTTTCGAAAATGAATTTGCAGAAATCTGGTCGCAACTCGTCTCCTTCTATGACAAGAAGTTCATGCTGCCCAAGGATATTGTGTGGCAGCTTCACTGCAGAGATTACATCAATAGACACGCCATCTGTGATAGGGGATACAACAAGGTGGGTGACTAATCTTTCTGCGGGGAAAAGTGATATGTTTAATTCGCCTTCGTGATTTGAAACAAAAAAATGTGATTTTTCAATATTTCATTAGAGGTAGTAAAGGAATCAATCTCAAGTAGCATTTTGAGTCTGACATTAGTTATTCAATATTTTATCTAGAACGCCGTTCTGATAATCAGCATTAACGCTTCTTTAGTGGCAGGAGACGAGATCTGCAAGGTTCTGATCAGCTTTATCTGCAATGTTGCGTGGAATTTAGGCTTTGCAGCCACATGTGCTTGGCCTGCTTCACGAACAAGGCTTGAAACTGGCGTCCTGGTTGAGGTATTAAAGCCATTGTACAGCCAATAGATATTCACTTGAGAATGTCAGCTTGCTTTGCTGTGTCGGGATAGTGTAGATATCTGGAACAAATTACAGTCAAGTGGGGACGAAACACATTTGAGGAAAGGCGATAGAGGCAAGAATCTGGAGGGTGCTAGCTGCTATGTTTTGTCTCTGTCCGTCTTTTCTTGTCTTGCAACACGTACAAGGTGTGACTCACTCGTACCTCTTGAACAGACAAGATGAAGATACAGTACGCATCTCCTCTACGTTAGGAAATGGGGTGAATATTTCCAAGACATTGAAACACATTGGACAGCAGGTTATCGTGTAACCAGCGAGCCTCTCTTTTGCCATTTTACCTTTCATTTATCATAATTTCAGGAGATCGGCAAGGGTCTCTACCTCGATCTCTGCCAGTACGATCACTCGTGCCGTCCTAATTCCATCTACACTTGTGATGGGTTAGTTGCTCACATTTAATACCACTCCTTGTTGCTCTAAAAGTCTGTTATTTACTGTTATTTCTTGGCTAATCATAATAACGATGAAAGCCTAGAATAGCGCGCTGATTTGCAGGTTTGTTGCAACTCTTCGTTCACTCGAGAGAGGAGTGGACATCAGAAACATCAGCAAGACCAGCTACACCTACATTGATCTGCTCAAGTAAGGTTCAAATGATAATAATTAATGATAATAGATAACATAGATGGATGTGACAACAACAACGAAAGTGCTAATTTGCCGATTTCCAGTCCGATCCAGCAGCGTCGCAAACTCCTCCGTGACACGTGGTACTTCAACTGCGAGTGCGAGAGATGCACCGACCCCGCCGACAATCTGCTAACGGCTGTGCTCTGCCCCAACTGCCCGGTACGTTTGGCAGATTTTTAAGTTTTAGTTTCGAATTTAAAAAAAGAAATAATATAAAAAAAGTTACAATTTAGGACGGCGGACAACTCGTCCTCTGCATCTTCGGTTCTCACCCGTACAAGGACCCAAAGTCTCTCAAGATCACCTGTCCAAAGTGCTCGCAGACTGTGAGATTGTATTCATTTATTCGTTTCAACTGGTTTGGATCAGAGAGAAACACAGCTCGAGTAATGTGAGGGTGTTGCTAGAAGCAGCACATGAAGGAGACAATGGAATTGATTGCAGCTCTCCAACGAGTATGTCGCTTACGCTATCGAGCAGATGAGGAATGTGGATAAAGTCTTCGAGAGCGAGCAGTTGGGACAAGTAGGATATTTTTATTAGAAAAATTTGACCTTCAGATGAGTTTCACAAGACGTACAAATGTGAAAACTTCTAGATGAAGACACGCAAAGAGCAGTTAGACTACCTGAACGATCTGTTCGAACAGTACAGCAGCATTCTCCCGCCCACGAACGTATTCCTGGGCAGAATTATCCAGGTGAGCGGTCGTGAAACGTATCTTTCAAAAATGATTAATATTTTTATTAATTAATAATTCCAGGGACTGATCGAGCGAGTGCACTCGAACGAGGATCTGCTCAGACTGCATCTGGCCAGCGAGGTTGTCATTTTTTTCCAATTTTTTCGCTCATCATGTGACCAAAAAAGGCGATTAATCGGGCTGAGTCAATCATTCCGACCTGTCAATAGTAAGAAAAGAGCCGCAACACGAGTCACTATCACGTTGACTGTCACTTTCCGGACATTGTTCTCTGCTGAATCAGTAATCATAGTGGATTGACATCTTTTGCTTTTTAGAGTAGGGAAAGTAAGATACTTGCAAATGAAAGATCAAAGATCACGTCCAGATCCATTCCAGCCGTGTGTCCGTCTCTGCTTCCCGAAACTGCACCCGGCTGTAGCCTTCCACATCCGAAACATTGGCATCTTCCTCAGTAACCTGGAGCAATTCGAGGAGGCTATTCCCTACTTCCAGTAAGTTTTCAACTATATCTTTAAGATGTGCATCAGGAGATTGATACATCGATAATCCAAGAGAGATTGAGAATAACTCCTCCTCTCTCCAAAATAAGGCATTCGCTTGCCATAGCACCAGCTGCTAAGAGCTCCCTCTCGTCCCCCCATGTGGTCTAGTGGTTAGGATTTCTGGTTTTCACCCAGGCGGCCCGTGTTCGATTCCCGGCATGGGAAGCTGCTTTTTGCTGATTTTTTTTGTCATGCTTGCTACCATGTTTCCGGTGTAGAACAGTCATTGCGGAGTCAATCTGATCACTTGGAGATATTTTTGATGAATTTTTTGTAGTTTCAGCAGAAAACTCATTGGAAATGGTTCTGTGATGACATCATTTGACAAATAATCATTAATTGATTGCAGGGAAGCCGACCAGATGCTCTCCTTCATCTTCGAGGCGGATCATCAACTAGTTATCGAGAACAGAGTCAGTTTTCACCTTGTTTTCTTTGAAATGCAGTGTTTTCTCCTTCTAAGAATCATCTTAAAGAAGTTATCGAGTGCTGAGAACCTTTTTGTTGCCTTTTTTACAAGATACAAAAATGGATCTGCAGGAGTTGCTGGAGATTGCAAAGTCGAAGACTGAGGCGAGAGGCGTGAGCAATCTACAGGTTACTCAGGAGGCCAATGGAGATATCCTCACTGAGGGAGTCGTGTGAGTATTGGATATATCTATCCAAACTTCTAAAAGCATTTCACCTTCTACGTACAGTACCTATACAAAAGTCCGTTCTTTTCTCTATAAATGGTTCGATTCGTTCAATAGTTCTCCAGTATTAGAAGGCGTTCAGATCACATGACAAAAAGTAATTCGAAATTCTTTGCAGCAAGCTCGCCGTCGCACCTCCCGTAGTCAACACTCCTGACGTTCCAGTCAACGGCGACAATGGAGAGACCAAACCGCTGATCGACTGTAGCGGCGATTTCGATGATATGCCCCCGCTCGTGGCTGAATGAGAACCTCGGATCTGTTCACGGGATGACTCCCTTGGCCATTAATTCTTTGACTTTGCCAATTAGGATCGGCGCTTGTAGCCTCTTTACATCTTCTAAAATTGGCTAGAATCTACAATCGCCCCACTCTATCGCCCTTTCTTTTCTAAAATGCCACAGTCACCCCGCCCCCTGTCCCGTGAACCACGCCGAGCCTCCGTCTGTTGTGACCTTTCCTATGGCTCCTGATCTAATCTAATCTGTACCATTCTGTGGACCGTCTCGTATCTTATTCATCTTTTTCATCTTCCCATTTCGTTTCCAATTATTCTTCGTTGTCCTGCAATTTTCGTCCGCTAGTCTGCTGCTGTGTTCTCTAATCTTCCCGATAAAGTTTTGATCTGACTCTCTCGTTTTCGCGTTCTCTCTTGCAGCTCAGACTGGCGATAGAGCATGGCAAAGTGAGAGACGATGTCGATAAACCCGGAAAGAAGAACAAACGCGTCACTTTCTCTCTCTGCGAAGAGCATGCGCTGTGATGACTAATCGAGTGATTGGAAGAGAAGAAAAGAGAGAGATACACACAGATCGGTTCCCCTCTCTCTCCCCTCTACCTGCTCCCCTCTCCACTGTATTACTCCCCGACCTCAGGACATCCACTCTCTCCACTCAATACTCCCTCTAGCTTCTCTGCCGTCTCTCTGATCTGCCTGATCTCTCACCTCTCTTCTCTGCCCTCTCCTCCTCTCCCGTGAACCCTCACCACCTGTCATTCTCCCCCTCTCTCTCGTCTTGATAATATACTCTCCTCGTCTCTCTCTCTGATCCCCTGCATTGTGGGAGAGAGGGAGATTCGCAATCAGTCTCCCTCTCTCGCCTCTCTCCGTCGGTTCCAACGGGGATGGGTTGACGTGTTCCTCCCTGTATGAATCAACAAACGTGAGAGAACGAGAGAGAAGCGCGTTCGATAGTTACTGCCGCCGTTCCCCCGGCGATTATATAGCCTGCGATGACTAATGTCTATTGCGAAGTAGTTTTTCTCACTGACTCTCTCACTCTCGCGTGATCTCTCGCCTGTCTCGACGTAAATAACATACTCAGAAGGAGAAGAGGGCATGAGGAGGGGACGGCCCGGTCCGCCGGGACTCGCGCCGATCAAACTGACCCCGTCGCGAGTCACACGGCCGTACACCGACTCGCTCCTGCCCGCCGGCGACCCGAAACTGTGAGTTTTCAGTACAATTGAAGCATTTTGATCGAAAAAAGAAGAAAATGTGAGTATTCCAATGCTAAGTTTGACCGTTATATCGAATGAAATGCGGGTTGCACGCGAAATATATTCGTTTCGTGTGACGGAAGGTGTAGCTTCGCGAGATTTTCCAACTAACTGTTAGTCTTGCTGACGAAATTGCTTATTCTCCGTCAAAATAGCGACTCAAGTGCACAGCAAACCGGCGGAAATGAGGAAATAGACTAGAGACGAGACGCAACAGAGAGGTTCCCAAGCTAATTGCGTTTTTTTGTGGTCGTAAACGTGTCCAGGAATGCGCTCTTTCGTAATGACGCGTACTATTGTCGGCTTGCTCTCATCACTTCATTGATATACGCCAATGTCTCTTACGAAAGAAGTCGCGAGACGGAATGTGAAGAAGATGAAAAGGAGGAGGGTGTGCAGAGAAGAAGAGAGACTAGCAAACTCCCCGGGTCGATGACTCACCGCCCGACCCGAGAGGAGAAAGAGGCAGGAAATAGATCAAATTGCCTCGCAGACCCGCAGGCCTTCCTCTGACGTGTTTCGGGAGAGAAGTCTTGTGCAATTCTCGACTAGAAGTGGCGGAGTTGAGCAAACAACCCGCGCTCCTCTCCTTCCTTCTGACCCACAGAGCCTGGGATTATGCTCCTGTCGCGCGGGACAACCAAGCTGGGGCTCGGCTCTCCCCCTCCTCTCCTTCAGTCCCGCTCCCCTCGCCTAGCCTCCTCATCCCGTATTGGCCTTGACCCACCGCTAATGAAAGTCTCCCCCCGCTCATTCTTGCCACGTTCTTACGCGTACTTTAGCCGCAAATTGCCTCTTTCGCACCTAATTACATTCCTGCTCGTTACTTTGTCTAACGCGCTTTTCTTTAGACTGAACTCACTGAAAAAAGTAGGGCGAATTGAGTTGGAATTTGCGGTAAAACGCGAGTCAATTCATGTTGCAAATGCGCTTAAAATGGCCGGTTCTCTATTCGGAAGCGTGTCTCTTCTCTTCATTCCCTTCCTCTTCTTCTTCTTTCACTCATCGCGTGCACTTCTTCTTCCTTCCAAGTCTCAACAACGACCCAATTAGCCTTCATTGCTTCTTTCCTGTCTTTTCTTAGCCATTTCCACTCAAGTTTCGACTCGTTTAGCTCCCCAGTCTCCCAGGAAACTTGTCGTCATTTATTATGGCTTCCCTAGTCGTTTCTTGATGATAAACCATCGAGAAGATCATAAAAAAATTATTCCCGCTCCGCGTGTTGTTTGCTCGCGCTAATCACTCGATTTCCCAATGAGTTGTCAGGGGAACAGAGCGCGTCTCTCCCATCGATGTCGACCCGCCCCTACCTCCCGCCCCTGTCGCTCTCCTCACTGCCCCGGCTCACCTCGGAGGAGCGGATACCCGTCGCCATGTCAGTGCCCAGAAAGATTCTTGCCAAAATTCCCGAAATGCTGCCGCGACTGAGAAGCGAGGCCGAGTGGTGAGACGCGCGTGTTGGATTATCTAATTAGCTTTTTATAATTATCGATATTTATGTTACCCAGTTATCAGTATTATCAAATGCCCATTATCAGCTAAGTTGGCCCTGTGTCAGAAATGTTGATCTATCGCCGTTAGCAAGCCAACGATTAGCGCTAATTGGTTAGTCACAGGAAAATCGCGCTCGTAAAGGGCAAAGGAACAAGAAAATGCTCTACCATAGATGCCAAACAGCGTTATTGACTTGGTTTATCACGTTGTTTGGAGATAAGCATGCATCCGTCAGTGCAAGATCGAGGTAATTGCTGACGTGTACCTATCGAGATTTGCACTTTCTCGCGAGTTCCCTCACTATTGTTTGACCTCCGTTCCTGCCTCCCAGCCGGCACTAACAGTTTCATCACTTTTTGTACGCACATTCCATCTGATCGACCGTAGTCTCTGCGTTTCCCATGATCTCTCTTACTGTCTAACCAGTGAGAGGTGCTCATTCGGACATCTGATCGACAGGCACGTATTTACTGTCTCGTCGGTCAGAGAGGTGAGATAGCACACGAAATGGCGAGAGCATACCTGTGCGTACTCTCCTGTGGGTGTTATGCAATGTGACGAAATGGCCTCGAGCGATCTCTCTTCCCCTCCACTCGCACACACGAATTGAGACGTGTTCAGACGGGGGATCCTTATCTCTGCCTTGCGGGAAACGAAACTACCCGCCTTCTTATCATTCTCTCACACCTTCTGATGGGCCTCAAGCTGAGCAAGAGACGTCGTACGACGTCGATCCCCAGACGGACGTCGTCTTCGGCCTCGTCGACGACGTCATACCGCTCCTGTACCTCCCTTGACTCCTTCTACTCACTTCCGACCACACCGCTGCCCGACCTAGAAGAAGTCTACAAGTACTGACCCTTCCTTTTCTTCATGTCTTTTGTCCTCATTTAGGGCATCTATTGACAAACAATTACTATGAAATATGTGGAAGCGAGCGATGAATCGACGAATAGTTTCGAAACGCTACCTGGCACTGGGGCAGACGAGAGCAAAAACTTTCGTAATTGTTTCATAACCAGCGATAGGAGGGTTCGGCTGGGGGACAGGGGGCGATTTCACAAGGTGCAGAGGGGATGAAGGGAGGAAGAAGATTGGATTGGGTAATATTCCTAGGTTGATCTTTGATCTTTGCAGTGCGTACGTGCAAAAGGAGATTTCGAACAAACTTCACTTCGAAGAGGAAGAACCCGAGCATGCATTCACAACTGCGGATCTCAAGGTATTTTACTTATTTTATGATTTTTGCAGTTTAATTTAATTTTTTGCACTTTATGAAGTTCAAACTTTGACTTTTTTTGAAAATACATCGATTTTCAGGACCACGGCTTCATCGGCGAGGGCATGTACGGCAAAGTGAACAAGATGCAGTTCAAGCCCACTGGAAAGATGATGGCGGTCAAAGTGAGTCGAATTTCGAAACGTTTTGAAACTTGGGGACATATCTAAGATGACGTCTTCTAATCATTTTGAGTAAGCTATTCATGTTTTGAAAGGATCTAGTACGGATTCTGGGCTGGGAATTTGGTCTAAGATGACGTCGTCTAATCATCCCTCGGTATTCAGAGAGTGCGCATAATCTCGAATCGGAACGACGACCACGACGCGAATACTTCGATGAAGCAAGTGAAGAACGAGATCAACGCCATTCGATCAGCCAGCAAGGTACATTTGGGATAATGGAATGGGAATGGGGTGCTTTATTGTCTGGAAAATTTTTGTTATTGTGTACAAGGGCGCATCTTTGCAACGTAGCCCTGCCTAAAAGTGACGTAAACAGCAGATAGAATAAGGAATGGTTGGATTTAAAAAAAATATTTTTTCAAAATTCATAATTTATTTTAGTGCGACGAGATCGTGCAATTCTTCGGTGTCACCTTCAACGAGGGCGACTGCTGGGTGTGCATGGAACTGATGGACGCGTCACTTGAACAGGTAGATCGGGAGCAGGAAAAAGAGATGCTAGCCATCTGGGGAGGGGTGCATTACATATTGTTCATTTCCGATCAAAACAGTGAAATTCATGTTTAATCCTGCCAATTCTGACATGATAATGTCTATACGAGAGGATTATTATGATTGAGTGGAATTTTTTTAAATTTTTTTATTTCCTTCCCTTCCAGATCTACATCGCAGTCCACGGTCCGGCACTGCAATGGAATTTCTTCGATGAACTCGTCCTCGGCAGCATTGCAGTCTCGGCCATCAGAGGACTGGACCATCTCAAGACGCAGCAAAATATTATCCATCGAGGTTCGAGAGATTTCTTTTAATATCGTGAAACACATCCCACCATTGCTTGAAACTTGAAACTAGTTTTGACGTTATTTCATTTCAGACGTGAAACCCTCCAATATCCTCATGAATGCCAACGGACGCGTCAAGTTGTGCGACTTCGGCATTTCGGGGTACCTCGTCGACTCTGTTGCCCACACTCGAGACGTCGGCTGTCGGCCCTACATGGCGCCCGAGCGACTCCAAGCCCACGCCAGCTACGATATCCGATCCGATGTGTGGAGTCTCGGCATCACTATGGTCAGTTATTAAAGATAGGAACATAAAAAATGATATTTTTATTCAGGTGGAGATCTGCACTGGCAAATTTCCTTACGGCGAGATGTTCGACATGCCCCTGTTCAAGTTGATCGAGACAGTAGTGGATCATGACGCGCCACTACTCTTGGATACGAACTACAACTTCAAAACCACCATGTTCATCAATTCGCTGTGAGTTGGATTTTTGATTACTACAAAATCAAGGGGTCCGTTATTTCAATATTTTAGTAGGGTATAAGTATCATCATTAGAATTATCATTAGACGAAAGAAGGAAACGTAACTCTAATCTCGTGATTTACTCTGAAACATATCTGAAACTCCCCCCTTCCAGGTTGATCAAGGAAGTAGACGAGAGGCCGGATCTGAAGCAGTTGATGGAGTGCGAGTATTTCGTCTATCACGATGAGCTGCAGAGTCTGCAAGAGCACGTCGCAAACTTCGTCCAGAGAGTCCTCCCCGAGGTCCTGCCCATTCCCCAATAGCGACCGCTCTGACCCAGCCCAGTCACGCAAATTGACTATAGGATACGCCAATAGCCAATGTTTATTCGACTATTCTTTTAGTATTCACCCTACCTCTCAATAGGATTCGCCAACCGCACCCATCACATTTCAGTTCAGTCCTTGATGTTTCATTGCCACGATAGATTCTGTTCCCCTCTCAACGACGGTTGTTATATCGAGTAGTGCTTAGATGTAGGCCCCCTAGACTGTTGCAAGTATTGTATAATGCTGTTGTATTTATGATCTCATTTGCGCGCATTTCGCGTCTGCTCCTTCCGTGTAAGAGATTTCCAGTAACGCTATGTTGAAATTTCGCAATCATATCAGTACGTTGTCCAGTCCTTTGGCCCCTCCAGTTAGCCCCTTTCATCTAGTCCTTTAATATTGTTCATCCAGTCCTGCACATCCGCTCATCATTTCCAGTTTACGCTAACACTTTCCTCTCTAATCTCGTGTGTCATCGCATCCATCGAATGTTCCATACACTCACTGATGATTTTTTGATAAAGTTGAGACTGTCAAGGAGCAATTTAGCTTCACTATGAGTCAATACATTGAGACCGCAATTTTTACACAAAAAATAAATAAAATGGTCAGATAAGTTTCAGACATAGAAAAAGGAAGAGGTAGGTGTACTTCCTACATATAAGGAACGGGTGTTTCAATGCGTGCGATTTTAAGTCTGCCAAAAGATCAAGCACTTTGCATAAGGAAGGAACAAGTTTGAACGCAGGTGCTGAGGTGTCTATGACACTCTCAGGCCGCTAGCACAACAATTCACCTGTCCCTTTTTCGCAAGATATCGATTAGGGGAGGGACCAGGTGGTCTGCTTGGGCCACTCTCAGTGGCACTTGACAACAGATTGAAATGGCTGCCAACACCTCTTATCCTGTTCTTCTCAACAAGGACACCGAGCAGCTCATCACTACGTATAATCGTGTATCAGGTATAAGAATTCATCGTAGTCTCACCTTAACTGAAGCTGCTTTACAGGCCCACTCTTCGGAGCTCTAAACGTAATTGTGTTCTTCCTTATTATGTTCGATCCTGACCATCGACATACCAAATACAGGAGGTATTTACTGGTCCTTCAGGTGAGGATTTGCGATGAAAAATCTTTCCTTTTGAAATGATACGTATAATTCAGTTTATCTGCTCGGGTACCGATGTGTTCGTCAGCATAATCAGTCCGGTGCTTCTGGCTAAGTTCTGGGTCGTTTATTCAACAGGAATCATGCCCTTTGGGCTCACTGTGAAATTTGCTATAGTGAGTCATCCTTTTTGTCTGTTATAAAAGTAATTTTCGAGGTAATCTACGTGTTCCTTATTATCGAAATAGTAATATCGTACGCTTCATGTGTTCTGTACTGTCACCAGGTGAGAAAAGAACGCATTTTCGAAATAATTGTGAATATTTAATTTAAGGCTATTCTTCCGACGGATTCGCTCTTCCGTTTGAACAGATGGTTCCATCCATTCATTGCCTTCCTAAATGCGTGGTTAATCATCTTTGTCCCCTGTGTTTACTACGCGGTGAACGTTCTGGAGCACACTGATGAGGCATTTTCGAAAATACTTTTGTCTAAAACATCGACCGTTTCAGTCAATTCCATGGGAACTGCGATGGGTAACAACTAAAAAGTTCTACTACGTATTCCACTGGGATGAGGACTCCGTCTGGATACTTGTTGGAGGTTAGTTGACCTTCATTTTTACAGTAATTTAAGATTTTTAGGTGGCGTTCTCTTCAGTTTTCCAGTTTATCTAACGGCTCTTATCGTATTCTGTCACATGTTCTTCATAATCAAAACAGGAATGGGCCATGTTAGCCCAGCCACTAGGAAGTAAGAAGCAAAACTTCATCAATACCTCATAATTTTAACTTCAGAACGCAGGTTCGAGCTGCAGTTTCCATCGGGCTCCAGGTAATATTTTTTATAAGTTTTATAAATTTATTATTACTATTTTTTTAAAATTCTATTACGTAAGAGCATGTCAAATTTCAGATAACTATTCCCTCCTTCACCCTTATCGGACCACTCGGATACCAACTAGGAACGCTTCTGTTGAGAATAGATGTCATGTCCGTTGGTAAGCAATGTTCCCTAGCAAATCAGATATGACAAACTATTAAGAATTCCTCGCATGCCAATTCTCGATGGCTAATGGTCATGCTATGCTGAACTCCCTGACAATCCTCCTGCGGTCTAAGTACTACATGAAGATTTTGTCTTTCCCAGTTCTCTATTGCGTCCATCACACCGTCAGGGTGAGCAAATGACAACTTTAAAGAAGGAGTCCCACGAGACGAAAGGGTGGGCTCCCACCACGACTGACGTGCAGAATCAATGAAAATACTGTAAGGAAGAGGGTGAGAGAGCGAGAGAGTCAGACAAACAGAGTGCTCCATCCTCCCCTATCCCTTCCCTTCTCCCTCTCACCCCTTCGCTTTGCACCGCTCATCTTGATTTTCCCTGCATTATCGGGAAACTTTGCGCGCGAATAGCTCGCTTCAAAGTTGAGCTTGTGGCTTCAAATTTTGGATTTGCACTAGGATTCAAGGGATAAACACGGCTGCGCTTCCAGATTGTCTACGAAAAAACTCGTGGGACGGCTTCTTTAAATTTCGCGCTCTGTTCTTCTGGCCAGTGAAGACAGAAATATTACTATGAGCCAAAAACGTTCAGTGTAATCAATCACAGGATTCTTATCGAGAATTAGCCATTTCCAGACCGTCCGGGACGTGATCGACCCCCACTCGAGCAGTGTCGCCCCCTCCCAGGACAGGGCCTCTCCCGCAGTCTCCGCGCACTACAACGCCTCTCCTTCATCTCAACAGATTTCGCCCAATCAACCCGTCTCTTCCGATCCGAATGGGCGCCAGCATTCGTCATCGAATTATGTATCTGCAGTGCAGTCACAGAATCACCCGGACATTCTGCCGGCCATCGCATGAGCTTGATGTTCTCGATAAATTTGACACAAATATGGCTGCAATTTATCTGAAGAGCGATTATGTTTCACTCATCTTAGATTAATCTGCTGCTTATAGTAGATGGTTTGGTGGGATAGAGGATACTTCTGAAAAAGTACACATTGCGTGCGTAAGCAAGTCAAAACAAGTTGAACTGGCACGTCATCGTGAACCAGAAAATTGCACTAGACTAGGCACGGTTCTATCTCGAGGGGATCATAGTATGTGAGCCCAATCTCAACTGATAAAAACTCGGCTCGATCTATGAGGAATGGCTCTTATCTCTGTCTCTTGAGAGTATATAACGGTGTGTACCCTGCGAGAGATAGTCAGAGTTGTTGTCTTCTCTCTACCTTCCTTTTCGTTCTCCGATTCTATTTTTACTTGTTTGCGTGCTAAGTTCCGCATTCCATTTTGCAGGGATGATTACGCTGGTGTTGATCATTCTAGTCGCTCTTTTCCTCTTCGAGCAATTCTACTGGAGGAGGCGGGGGTTGCCACCAGGTGAGAAGACACGTGCATGTCGCGTGCTTACCCGGTGCTGTTATGGCACAGCATCAAACTAGATAGAAAGAGTGTTTACACGTTCAGGTCCCACGCCCTATCCTTTCGTTGGCAACATGATCTCGATATTGAAGACTTTTCCTGGATACGATTCTTACATGCAGTGGAAGGAGCAGTATGGTGAGAATGGAGAGTCGATGGAAGAGATTGTGGAGAAATTCAGGAAACGTGTACACATATTGGCTGGCAGGCATGCCTGTAGTGACAGTGAACGATGTCGACTTGGCGCATGTAAGAATTCTTCCATCCACATGTTTTCGTTTACAAGAAAAGGGGAGGAGAATTGCTCAATTCAGGAAGCATTCGTGGGCAACGGCGACAACTTCGCTGACAGGGCGAGTTTCGGGCCTGTCATTGAGCTTTATCGAGGTAATTTATCCTTACTCCCCCGGAATCCCGGAAGACTCTCGGAATGTCTATGAAGAGCCGATGTTTAGGTGGCAGCTGGGGAATTATCGACACAGTTGGTAATCAATGGAGGGAACAACGACGATTCACCCTTCATTCTCTCAGGGATCTCGGCTTGAACAGGAAGGAGATGCAGGAACGGGTAAACTGATCTTTGATCTATCAATCGGATAATAATGGCTAACCGACGAGAGAGCATGCAAAATTGAGAAACGAAAAAATAATATGCAGATTCTCACCGAGTGCGAGTGGTTGATGGAGAAGTTCGAGGAGCTCTCGAAAGAAGGACCGATCGCTCCGATGGGATTAATGAATCGGACCGTCGCCTCAGTCATCAATGTAGTTGTATTCGGCTTCAGATTCGATGAGGTGAAAATTACATGATTGACTTAGATTTTGGCTCAATATTTCCTGAATTTCATGGAAAAAAACGACCTAATAATGTAACAGGACACAGTCCACCACTTCAAACTCATCCAAGAAACGATGGACCTGCAGAATCAAGTACTCGGAAATCCCGCCTGCACGATTACGTTCAAGTCGAAGTGGATGAGGGTGAGAAGATGATGATTCTAAGCTGGTATTCTGATTTTTGTGTGATCACTGATCGCTAAGTTCATCACTAGAGGGGATAGAAGATAACAAATAAATTCTGGATTTTTTTCAGCAAAACGTTCCGTGGGTTCGAAACAAGTTCGCTCTTCTGATGAAGTATCGCGACACCATCTACCAGTACTTCTATGATATCGTAAGTCGATTTCTCCAAAAGAATTGGATCAAAATGGCCAAAAGAGCAGATTAGTATGAGTAGGGGCCACAAGCTCCGCCCACTTTGTGTTGACACGATTTCACCAAAAAGCGAGACAGGGGGCGCACAAGGCTCATCCTTAACTAAATCCTTAGATCAAAAGCTTGTCATGTAGCTATCCTCTTCCTCTATCGATTGATCGATATCCATATTTTTAAAATTTTCGATAAGTAGGTCAAAATTCAAGTAGAAGGCCAAGGAAGGGCTGAATTTGTCATTTCCAGGGAAAACGAAGAGAATGGTATGTGATTTTTCAATAATATATGGCCATGCCAACATTCTAAAGAAAGAAAAACAACATTTCATCATGCCGTTGAATTGTGCGCGATTTTTAAAAGTTTTAGTACGCGCGTAATTGTTTGATTGCGACTTCCGCTGTTTATCTCTGGCCTTGGCAAAACCTTATGCAGCGGGGTGGAGTCGAGCAAACGAGGCGCGGACACCAAGGCAGGCGCACTACCACTAAGCCATCGAGGCATGCTATCACTAGCTCTCTATAGTGTATCTGGCTGCGATGCCTCTCTTTAGGCTCCGCCCCCTGTGCTTAGCGTCTCGACTTCGAGTTGATTACATAGGAGAATGTGCGCGCACCTTTTTGGCTCTAGCGCGTCTCAGAGGAAAGATATCAACAAACGGCCAAAAACAAGGTGTTATTGGGTCCCAGGCGGACAGTTTGGCTAGTGTTTTGACAGAATCCGATAATACCTCCGATCCACCTTGCGGCCCCTAAGTATGAGATTACAGATCGAAGAGCAAAAGAAAAGCATCGATTACGACTCCGAGGAGTGCTCTGATTTCTGTGAAGCATACCTGAAAGAGATGCACAAGAGAAGGGACGAGGAGGACTCGACGTTCAGGTGGGTTGCATGCGTTATGTCTAACTTCCTTCCTCAGAAGGACTGAACAACACCTTCCACTTCAGCGACCAGCAATTCGTCAACGTCTGTGTTGATTTGTGGATAGCCGGCATGGAAACAACTGCATCGACGATGGCTTGGGGAGTGCTAGCGATGCTTCACTATCCAGAGGTAGGCAACCACGCTTACAAATCGAGTGATGGCAATGAGCAAGCAACAACTTTCAGACACTAAATAAACTCCACAACGAGCTCGACTCAGTCGTTGGTGATGTCCACCAACTAATCACGCTTCCTGACAAAGCTCGATTACCGTACTGCCAAGCTTTCATGATGGTTAGTCCATTGTGAACCCCATGAGAGCACTTTAGTCAAATATCTGATAACGTATGGTGGTCAGATTCTATTGGATTGTTTTTACATAGTCGGAGAGGGTCTGCACTGCTCAGCTCGAGTCCATAGAAACGAGTGAGAGGATAGTCTTGCACGGGGGCTTAGCTCAGTGTTTAGAGCTACTGCTTTTCAGGAAGTCCAGCGCTGGGCCAATATCATCCCTCAGAATCTGATGAGGCTCACTGCTCAAACAACAGTTATCGACGGGCACAGAATAGAGGCAGGCACGAGAATAGTCCCGCAGATATCGACTTTTCTCTATGATGAGAAGGTGCAATTTTAGATGACGTGGTGTTTCAAAACACAATTATTAATGCAGGTCTTCCCCAATCCGACCGTCTTTGATCCTAGTCGATTCCTTGACGAGCACAACAATATTATTCAGTGAGTCTTCTTCTCTGTCTATGTCTATCACGTAAAAAGATCTTACGAAATGACACCTGCTGCTTACGGCATCTTACAGTTACTTCATTTTATGATTTATCAAGTAACTAATTCTAGATATAAGCACTTCGTTCCCTTCTCGATCGGGAAGCGACAATGCCTTGGAGAGGGACTGGCCAAGATGGAGTTGTTCCTCTTCTTCGCTAATATTGCCAATCGATTCAATGTGAGCTTCAGAACCATCTTAATTTTCAATGAAAACTTGAAACCATTGTAGATCACACCTACCAACCCCTCCAGCCTGCCTGAACTCAAACGCACCTTTTCTTTCGCCTTCAAGCCCGTTGAGTTCGACTGCCAATTTACTATACGAGTATGACATTATTTATTGTGATGAATGCATGATAAAGCACAGGGTAACAACACGTATTGTCTCTAATAACACTTTTGTACAGTTCTTCTCTCAAGTATACAAGGGAACGCCTCGGGTTTGGCTGCGGTAGTCAGCGTCTTCTTTATTGAAGGAATCTTCGACGGATCGGTAGGGGTAATCTGAAAGAGTCATTCGTTCATGATCATGACAGATCAAACGACGAAAATATTAAAGCAGAGGCAGGTGCGATTTCTGCTTCAGAAATGGGGCGAAAATTCTCACATTGAATCGGTGCACGAGATTGGCAAAGAATAGGTACAGCTCCATCCTGGCTAGTCCTTCCCCAGGGCATTGTCTTTTCCCGATGGAAAAGGGCAGGAACTGCTTGAACGTCTTCAGCTTGCCGGCATCATCGATGAAGCGGTCGGGCCGGAAGGAGTAGGGGTCGGGGAAGACCTGAGATCGATCATTTTAGCACCTTGCCTCCTACTCAAACGAGGCGTTCTGTGAAAGTGGCTAGTCAGGTGTAAAAATTCACTCGCTAGTCACTCTGTTTTCGGTGCTGCCGATGTACTAAATACTAGGGAGGCAGGATTTGTCGATAACTTGAATGTCCTCACCTCTTTATCACTCATGAGCACCCCGATCTGGGGACAGATGGCAGTGCCAGCGTTGAGGTGCATACCGTCGATGTCGACGTCCTGAGAATTATCAATTACTTATTATTAATTATAATAATTTATTAAATATATAAAAAAATGAACCTCACCCTGGTCATCTTCCTCAGAAGATTCTGCGGCACGATGTTAGCCCAGCGTTGGACTTCCTGGAATATTGATGAATAGTTTATTGTGAAGTGGTAGATTGAGGATTGGGGCTAGTGATAAGAACTCACATTGATGAATGCATTCAAGAAGTGAAGTTCATTCTTGTCCTGCATGGTGATCAGTCGATCACTACCGATCACTCGGTCAAACTCGTCGTGCAACTTCTTTTGGACCTGAATGACACATGGGTATTCCGCTTAGATTACGGTATATAAATCGTCACAGAAGCTCCAGGTACGGTAGTTATCTCATTACTGTATTCATTGCGCTACCGTAGTTACAGTAGCACATGTTGCGGTAGCTAACCTCAGGATAATTTAGTAGCAGCGCAGCTCCCCATGCCATCGTTGATGCCGTCGTTTCCATGCCGGCCAGCCAAAGATCGAGACAAACATTGATGAACTGCTTCTCACTGGAATTGCAATGTTTTCATATTTTTCAATTACTTTCGGTGGGAAAATAGTCGAATTCAGTGGATAAGTATGTGGAAAAGATTGCAATCCAATGAGGAATAGATACTAACTGGAAGGAAGTGTCCGGGTCGTCCTTTAGTTTGTACATCTCCTTGAGGTAAGCATCACAGAAGTCATTGCAGTCATCAGAAGTGTAGTCGATGGCGTCGCGGTGCTCTTTGATCTGCAACACATTGAATAATGAAAGTAAATAATAATGAATAATTAAGGGATGTACAGCTAATGGCTGGATTGCGTTGCTTCTTGATTACGAGTTGAAAGAAAAAAAAAGAAAGAAAACAGTCACCTTCTCTTCGAAGAACTTGAACAGCTCGTCGCGCACCTTCCACATCAGATCGAAGCGGCGCTTCACCCAGGGAATGCAGTTACTGCAAACGAGAAGATCATTCCTTTTTTAAAGATTCAATCACAGAAACCCGTACAAATACTATGAACCTACATTGTCAGGTATTTCATAGGTTAGATTAGACAAGAAAGAGGCAAAATAGGTTCAAGGCAAATATACGTTGTAGTTGACTACGTAAAATAGAGAATCTAGAGACAAAATAGATAAAAATAGAGCACATACGTGAGCCACTGCGGCATCCAGATGAAAGCGATCATAATGGGGTTGCGCAGCTCCTCATTCTGAGCATCCAGCATCTTACGCACTCGGTAGAATTCGTTCTCGCGCTCCTGGAATTTGTATTCAGATAATCTAAGGATTGGAATGAGATTATTGTACCTTATCAAATCGATATCCGAACAACGTGAGGTTGATTACACTAGCGACAGTCTTCTCCGTGTACTTTATGGGCCAGGCGGATCCCGTCTCCTTGCACTCTTTCTCAAGCTCAGCCAGAAGCGAGTCGGCCTCGATCAAGATCTGAGAGAAATCACTTGTGAAAGCTGAGATTCGGCGGTAAAACTATGAAAAACAACCGACAAAACGAAAACAAACCTGCTCCTGCATGCTCTCCTTTCCCAAGCCAAAGTCTCGCAGGGTGTGAAGAGTGAATCGACGCTGCTCCCGCCACATATTGCCACTAGTCTCCACGATTCCGTATAGACCGCCTGAATTGAGTTCGAAATAGATAAAGGACGGATTCATGAGAAGTTTTTCTTTCTTTTCGCACAATGTCTTTACTTATTCAGTCTTTGATTGTAATTTCTAATGAGAGTTGAAATGACGAACCCACCTCGATACTTCTCTGATAGATTGCCAATTCCCTTTCGGTCCGCATAATTGTCGCCGTCTTGGACGAACATTTGCTGAAAGATTAGCTTTTTTTTATTTTTATATATATTTTTTTGTTATTTCGATCCCTCAATTCCGTTCAGCGCTAACGATTCGTTCATATCAGCGATCGAAAACAAACACACGATAAGCGACGAGTGATCAAATGTTTGACGAGCTGGCAAACGGTATTTTTCGAAGAGAAAATAGCGAAAAATGAACTGACCTGCACCAGATTGATTTCGTTGACAGTAACGATAGGGAAGGGGCCCATCCAGTAAGTGTAGATTGGGCCTAAAGTAATATCATCTATTAATAATTAATAATATTATTAAATAATATTTATTTAATGAATTCGAAAGTTCTCACCGTACTCCCTCTTCCACTTGTGCATGACCTCGAGGCCTGGGAAGTTCCAAATGATGGGGATGAGGTTGCCGATCAGGGGAAGAGGAGTTGGGCCTGAAGAAAAGCAGAGATTATCGGTTACTCGCTCAGTTCGTCACCAATTTCTTACCAGGCGGCAGATTCTTCCTCTTCCAGTACATCTCATACAGCAAACCTAGTAGAACAAGGCCGATTAGCACGAGGTAGATCATCTCTTTCTGGGAATTTTTTATCTCTCAAAACTGCTTCAACAACATGCGATAACATTAGGAATTCATGGATGCGAGACCAGAATCGTGTGAAAATTGCAAGAGCGGACATCTAGAGAAGGATTGCCGAAAACCGGGAAGTTCACAACTATTTCAGGGCGCGCTCAGCTATTTGTATGGTGATCGCTCTCCCTCGCTGTCTCTGCCGGTCTCCCCTATTTCCCTAGTCCCTCACTTCTCCCGCTCTCTGCTCTCACGAGACGACACAGAGAGAGAGTGGAGGATCGGCCGCCGAGAGTGGGTTAGTTTGTAGTCGCGATTGATAGCAAAACGTGAGCACTCAAAATCCGAGGAGAGAGCAACAAGAATTAGTCAGAATTTCATCAAAGTCGAGCATTTCGCCATTGCCATGTTTGAACTTGAGCACGAGCAGTGTAGCCACTTAGGTTTCGGCTTGGTTTTTTTTGTGTTATTTGAGGCTTTGTAATTCTTTAAATTTCTTTGTATCTACACTGCAAATTACTATTGATAATTATCTCAGGCGCGCTTATATTAGAAATTCAATTTCTTTCAGTGTTCTAATATTCACTGAATTATTCCTCGCTTTACCGTTTACTACGATGAAGTTAAGTGCCAATGCTGGGTAGATCTTCGACCTCTCAGATCCTAGACTCGATGATTCCCCGTAGAAGATAACACGATGTGAGAATGGAGGATCGACCGGCGCGAGTGGGTTAGTGTGTAGTGTGTTGATAGCAAGAAATGCACGTGATTTTGGAGTATGAAAGATGAGAGGTATCTCCGGTATTTAGCGATATGTATGATGGTTATACACTTTCGATCCCGTTGTCATAAAATAAATAAATCTCCGTTAGATTTGATAAATGCTTTGTTCATGCTGTTCCTCACTATTCAAGACAATACATCTCTAACAATACATCTCTATTTTAATTTAGTCCTGTTTCAATTCACTTCTGTGCTCAATTCGTTTCAATTCAATTTCAATTCTGACTTGAGAGTAATAAAGACTTTCTTTCAAATATTTTATCGATTCAAATATCATGTACATTCATCAGGGTTCCAAATATGATAGTGTCATTACAGAGACCAGTTTGATCGAGAGAGAGAGAGAACGGGGGTGAGGTAATTGGGAGCCAATTGTTTTCGAAGAAAGAACTGGAGAATGAAAAAGGATGGGGGAGGTCAGAGACTGGAGTAGTGCTAAGGGAAGAGTAGAACAAACAGAATACGACGTCAATACAATTGCGGAGGAAACTCGCACATGAGAGGGGAGCTATGACTGTGGAAAGCCGTGGAACAGGGGGAACAACAAGAGACCTCGTAGACCTGGTTGGAAGACCCGTAAAGATAGGGTATATGGTCTTACACGGACAGGCGCTGGCGCTTGGCGCCTCCTCGAGCTTGCGAGGCTTTCCGCTTGTTGGGAGCGATGAGCAGGCCGGCCTCCTTGGGTTCCTGCTGCTCAGGGGCGTTCTCAGCTGCAGCAGCTGCAGCAGGAGCAGCAGCTCCGTCCTGCTGTCCCTCGAACGGCGGAGGGGTGGAGACGGACGACGTGGTGGTGGAGTGGGAGAGGGACGGGGACGGATCTCGGGACGGCGGAGGCGTGAGCATCTTGTAGATCTCGTGGTCGGAGGGAGCCTGGAAAAATGTAAATTGAGTCTCATGATAAGATAATTCTAGGTATTTTGGTTCGAATATGTTATCAAATCTATTCAGAACTCACGACTACTGATTTTCGAAAATGATTGATGTTTAGAAAAATTAACAAATTGCAAAGGATTCTCACATTGATAATCATGAGCGAGTCGAGAGTGGGCTCAAGAGGGTGTCCCTCCTCCTTCAGATACTGGATGACCTCGAGGAATTCTGCAATACTTATTTTATTTAAAAATATTTTTCTTATTTGTAGGCACATTTTTTCAGATAATTTTTTTCAGATTATCAAAACTCACTCTTCTTATCCTTGTAGTTCATGCGATTGTACTGCAGAAAGTAGGCGACAACGTAGTGCGAGAGGGGCTCGAGCTCGATGTTGGCAGTGGGTTTCATCGGGGCACCGTGCCTAGAAACATATCACTATTACGTAAATCTTGTTCTCAATGGAACATTTTACTACACCAATTATGTTCCAAATTAGGTGATTTTATGATCTGGTGGAAATCCCTCTCCACGAGATGAGGAAAGCCCTTGACACTCTCTCACTCGGCGCTAAACCCGGGACTCCCTCCTTATCCTAACGCGCGATCGACTCTCACTTTCCCAATCGATACCAATCTCGCAGTTATCAGATAAGGGAATTGGGAAGCCCATCAGTTGAGATCGGGGAAAGATTGTAACGATAGCCCTCCGTTTCGATAGGGAAATTGATAAGGTCACGTTTGAAATTCTGGAGAAGGCCAACGATTCTCCAACATTGATAAGGAATGCAAGGTAGAAAACTCACTTGGCGAGCACTTTCAAGACATTGGCAGACGCGAAATTGGCGTAGCATTGATCAACGAGCACTCGGGTAGGGTTCATCTGACGATCCGTCTGAAATTGATCTTTGATCTTCGATCTATCGATCCGCCTCTTGTTTGCTCAACTGCCCTCTTCGCGCACTAGGCGCTAATGGGATGGGCGTCAATCTATTGATTTTCACTAGTAAAAGCCCCCTGGCTAATCCACCTATATGAGACAGATGCTAGAGGGATTATCACTCTACACAAACGACCTTGATAGATGATGTTGTTCTGGGTTTACTAGTACTTGGAGATGGGCGCGCGAAATAGAGCCCTCGAGAGATCATGAATGATCTCTTGAATTTCGCTCTCTGTGTGCTCATCACGCGCCGCATTCTTTCTCGAGGCGGATAACGTCACACGACTGGCCTCTGAGAGTCACTGGCTACACCCAGACAGTGCGAAGTTTAGGTATGGAAAAGTGGACGGAACACACTGAGTAAGCGGTTAGTCATCAAAGGGACCGCTCGACCTCTGAGAGGAAAGGACGATTGAGAGTGCTTATGATCGAAAGTGCGCACTGCTTCTGGACTATCACTTCCCTTTCGCGATCTGTCGACGACTTTTGTGCGAATGATAGAGAGAAAGGAGTGTGTGCGTGTGCCAAACAGGCTCACATGATATTGATGAGAAACCCAGAAGAATGATATGATAACAAGGCTTTCATACCCTATTGATCGCGCACCAACAAATAAAAATGGACAACAAATAAAAATAATAAATAAAAAACAAACTCACAATAAGTTTGTCGACCTTCCAGAAGTCATCGTACTTGAGCAGAGCGGCGATGGTCCAGTTCTTGCGGACAGTAAAGGACATATCGGGGTACGGGGCAATGGAAGAGGGAGATTGAGCAGAGGTAGAACACCCGGGTTGCGTATCCGTAGAGAGAGGCGAGGCCGACTTCCAGTCACGTCGCGTCTTCATGGTCTGAGAAGGGTTCATGGGAAACGGCCGGCGGGGGGATGGGGAGGAGGATACAGTGAGAGAACAATCGCGATCCGTTGTGTGCGTATGTTTCGTCAGGGAGAGAGGAGAGAGAGAGAGAGGAGCGCTGGGGGAGAGGGGGCGCCAGGTAGGTTGTGCAACTATGAGTGAAAGAGAAGAGATCAGCGAACCCTGCACCATCTGATCTCTTCTAATCGTGTGATGGGAGGAAAGAAACCGATAGCACGAGGAGCCGAGACCACAGCTGTCCTTGACGAGTGAACCCCGGTTGCCTCTCTCTCTCTCTCACTCAATCTAATCGCTAAACAAGACCACAATTAAGTCCGATCGAACCATAACCAGTGCTGGTTCATATCAGTCTCTCCCCTCTTGCTCGATTCTTCGACCCGCGAACAGAGCAAACAATGGGGAGGCTGTTGTAAGAGAGGAGGCTCTAATACTCTCGCGACATATTTTGAAATCCGATGAGCGCTGGTTTGGATCGGTGTCAGGCGGAATACTACTAGAGGATGAGAAGGGACTGATAAGGAGAGCCCGCAGGCACAAAAGAGAGAGACGAGTCTCCCCCTCCTCCTCTGCTACTACCCCAATCGAGACCGGGTCACTCAGAGAGAGAGGCAGATTGTAGAGGAGAGAGAGGAGAGAGGAGGGTGATCTATCGGATTAAGGGGGGAGGGGAAGGAGGAAGGTGAGGAGGAACACATGATGTCAGTGATAGTGAAGAAGTCGTGGGGTGTGATAGGATCCAGGTTCTCAGGGTACAGGGTGGGGCTGATCGATTGGCATGTCTGAACGGACAAAACGGACAGTTGGCCACCAGGTCACGAGATAGGAGATACTTCAGTTCCTCTTGGTGGAACCCCCTTGATAAGGAAGTAGATCTCAGAGCTAGCGGGATATTTTGAATAATAATCATACTATTCTAGCAACTATTGAAGGTATAATGAGATCTAAATTGCGGGATACTCTTAGCGAGTACTATTAAGTGGGCGCAAGGTTGCAACTGCTTCATTGCGCGCGCTCACTAGAAAGGGAAAGGCCGCGCCTCCTTGGATGAGTGAAGAGAGAGAAGAGGAGGAGGGGATATATTGGACGAGCAGTCAAAACTGATTGTCCCTCTTTCCCTCTTCTCGCGAATGGTCATAGCGGGGTTGATTCATCAAGGACCATCATTGAGGGGAGGGAGAAGAACAGTGGATGCTCTGGCTAGTAATAGTTTGGCTGCGTTAGTGATTCAATGGGGAAATGTGTTCCGAAATACAATCTTGAGCAAGGAAAGCAACTAAAGCTGGTCCGTGTGGTGAATGATCGTGTATGAACCCGGAAAGGAAAAGTTGAGCAAAGTTGAGCAACGACTAATCAGGCAAGCACTGACTAATCGAGTGACGAAAGGAGAAAGGAAAGAGATAGCGACAGAGGATCATAACCGTATTTCGATGAATGACTCTCCGCCTTTCACTATCTCTCTCGCTTGAGGTATCATTCAAAATAGAGGGGCGAAATCGCGAAATGGTATGTGAGTGTGTGTGTTCAACAGGCAAACGTCACTGTTTTTCGCTGCTGTTTTTTCTCCAACCCCTCCCTACTTTTCCTAGCTACGTGTCCCTTTAGCCTCGAACTCTAAGCTATTTCGATAAGCTATTTCCGACTAGCCGCAACTAATACGTTGCTGTTCTTACAAAAAGTCGGGACACTAAGAGTGGAACGGAGGGGGAACTCGCGAATGGCAGGAAGTATAGGATTAGATGAAGGGAAAGGAATGGGAGATGGGCCCCGATAAGTAAATGGAGAGGAGCATGCTGCGCCGTTTCTTACAGCGAAAGGTGAGAGGGGGGCAGATGAGAGGAGAGTCAGTTGAAGCCTCTCCGAGAGGAGCCAAAAAGTGCATAAGTGAACCGGATACTCGCGGAGAGAAGAGAGAGAGAGAAATCAGTGAGCTCGTGTGGAGAACACCCGTGTGTGTGTACAAATGTCTAGGCGTTTATTGGATCATTCTTGACGTTTCGAACCGGGGAAAGGGCTCTCTCTCTCTCGATTCAGAAGGATTAGCACATAGGTACTATCCTTTGACATCATTGCTAAGCCAAGAAAGGTAAATATGAGACCTCAAAGAAATGCGAAAGTTCTCAGCTTCGGTAAAATGGAGCTCAAAGCTCGCGAAATTGTGGTAGTTACAGGCGAAAAATAATTATTGTGTGAGATCTCTGCATAGGAATTCCGTGGGTGAAAAGATCCGAAGCAGCAGCCAAAACAAGAGAGTACGTCGGGAATGAAGGAGGGAGGGAGACAGACTGCGAGTTCATTCAACAAACGGGTGCACTTTACCCCTCGTCGCAGCCTGACGGCAAAACAAGGCTCAAATACAAGTACACCAAAACAGCGCCAGACTATATCCACAAAAAGTCGAAAAAAACAATCAAAACGACTAAGATAAGCGACCAAACTGCTAAAAACAGTCTGATAAGAAGAATAAAAATCAGCAAAAAGCAGCTTCCCATGCCGGGAATCGAACCCGGGCCGCCTGGGTGAAAACCAGAAATCCTAACCACTAGACCACATGGGAGGACGAGAGCAGAGGAGCAGTCGCTCGCCTAGTGTTCTCTCCCTCTCCCTATCCCAGCGAGGGAGGCTACTCGCATTTAGAGAGCCCTGTCCCTCGCATTTCCTCTTTCTTCTAGGCCACTCTTAGATCCGAGAACACTGCTAGAGAATTCCGGAGGTTAGCAAATTGACAAGAAGCGCGGAATTGATTACTTAATTGTTACCGGGACCAGTACTACTACAGTCAACAAAGCGGGTCGGGGGCAGTAAGAATGGAGGGGAGGAGGAAGAGTGAAAGTCTCATCGGGCGAAGAAGGAGGGGAAGGCGGGCTGGAGGGGCAGAGATCGAGAGAGAAGAGACGAAATGGAGAGAGCGCCAGCGTGTTCCACAGTACACAACAAATTCCCGGAAGGAGCGAAGAGCAAAAACAGCCGAACGAACGAACTCGAAAGCGTTCTGTGAACGCTTAGGTGAATTCTGACTATTGAGGCAGGCAGCGCGATGCATGAACACGAAAAGGACAACAGCGTCTTAGAGCGGCGAGCCAAATAAGTTCTAGTACACCCCTTTTCGGCTGAAATGGATACCTATTTCTAGCCGTTCATAACGTGATTCACTGTGGGATATGAAAGTGAGATCTTCCCCCAGGGGCGAGAGATCAAAGGAGCTACTCGAGAGAGAGAGGTCTAATGCGTGAAACAAACAGTGAATCTCCAGTGAATCTCTCTCAATCCACAGCGCTCTCTACTTCGATAGTAAAGAGTGGCAGCTGGGGGATGAATGCGATTAGATCTTGGTTCGTATCTCTTTTTCTTTAGCCTATGATTGGACGACTGTTCATACATGAATACACGCATGTTTTGATTACCTTCCGCCTACTTTGTTGCTCTCCCCCACGAGAATCGAGAGTGTGAAGAGCAGTAAAAGGAAAGAGGAATTGCCGGTATCGCTCCGAAACATCAGGGATCAGGTCGCTAATTTGACTGAGCGGCGGCGCTTTTTGCGTGTTAGAGAAAACTAGAGAGTGAATGAAATCGAGAGAGTCAGAGAATCGTACAAATTGCTGGAGATCTGGAACGTGGCGAGTAAATAAGAGTGCGAGTATCGGGCACAATGCAAGAGAACGTGGTAGTTATCTGTGGGCGAGTCTGGAGGGGTACACTGCAGAACCTATCATCAGTATATTACTCGGGTAGTAGAATCGTAGAAGCAACGCGGAAGCAATGCAGTTTTAGCAAGGATCACGCACATGACTAGTGTAGCGATAGGAGTGAGAACAACCTGCCACGGTCACACTCGCTAGAGAAATCTTATAACATTTCACACTCCGAAAGTTATCAAGAAAGCCGGGGTCCCCACACAGAAAAAGGGCATTCTTCGACTACTTCACTAAATGCACTTTTCCCGCCCAGAGATGAAGTGAGAAAGGGAAAATGAGTCGGAAATGAGTGCGTCGTCTGTCTCCCACAGTATGCATAACTGAGCAAAAGGCACTTCTTCACACTATTTAGGAACCATTTTTCATTAAATATTCGCCGCATTGCAGAAGAGAATACAAGTGGAAATTACGCTTGAGGAAAGAGAGGTACGGTCTGTCTCTCTCTTCATTCTCATCCCACGCGTGCGCTCTCTTCCATACCATCCGAAACAGGAAATATGAGGGGGGGAATAAGCAGAAGAAGGAGAAGGAGAAGAAGAATGAGGAGAAGGGGCGATCAGAAACTGATTGAGCAACAGTAGAGGAAGCGATAGGTGCCGCACCTTTGATGTCCAATCCGTCTAGGGAACTTGGCATTTCCTTTTGTGATACCATAGAACCAAAAAATGGGAAGAATGTCCTATACGAAATCTTCGCTTAGTTGGATGTTCAGAACAATCAATGCTCTCTCGAAGGCCAGAGCAGCGAGAGAGCATGGGAAAGTGAGAGAGACAACCCATTGCTCGATATATTTGCGAAGCTGTCCACACACACTACCGCCATGTGTTTTGTCTCGGAGGGATTACCCTCTCTCCCCTCGTAAAAGTGATGATGATACCCGGAGAATAACAACGAACTCTTACTGATCGACTTCCTGCCTTATCTCTGGTTAGAGAACGTGAGAGAGCAGGGGAATTGGAGAGAGTACAGAGACAAAGAGATAGCGATCGGAATAATTCGAAATTCTCTCGCCAAAGTAGCGTCAACACTTCCCGCTAGCTGTGGCAATTCCAAGGTCGTGGCAAATGAAATGGTTGAAGGGGCCGGCTACGTAATCCCAGCAAGGATTTGCGATTTCTGAGATGGTTTCCTAGATATTTGACATCTCTCTAATGGCTCAATGAGGAAGGAATCACAAGACAGGGTGTAATCGTTCCCCTCTCTCTCCTACTCTCGACCCTTTCGGTGGCACCTCTCGTACCATGTGCAATTGGTGGATAAAGGGGACCGCCCCGGCTTACAAGAGAGAAAGAGAGGAGGAAGAATGGGGAAGAGGGGGGAAGATAAGAGAGTCAATGAACGTGACCAGTCGAAAACATCAACAAGGAGACGATGAGACGCCACGAAAAAGCCACATTTTTGAGGAAATCTCAAAAATCGAATCGTCTGATGCGATAATCGAATCTCTGATATCATGTTCACATGAAAACCGGAAAGGTTTCGCACGTTACGGAAAAGGAATGGGGACAGAGTGGAAAACAAGCCAGCAGTTCTCAACTTGGTCGATGGATGATCGCTGACCTATGGCTGTAAATTGACATTCATCATATGCTGACGAGTGACTCTGAGAGATGGAGGAAGGAGGCTCTCTCACTTTCAGGTCAGGGATAGCGAGAGGAAAGGGGTCTTCGAGAGACGCAGAAGAGAGACTAAGCACCAGCTGTTCTCACATGTAGATAGCACACGAGTCTTGAGACAATCCCGGACAATAGTGGGAATGAATGGGAGGAGATGGGAGAGGTGAGGTGAATTCACGTGATTCTGAGTAATATCAAAGCGCTAATTCGTCAAACCAGTGCTGATTAGAAGTACACGAATGATGCCCGCCCCCAAGCTCCACAGCCCCATTCCTAGAAGTACCGGAAATGAGAAATTCGAAAAGATTTAGTGTCCGTTCCCTCTAATGATGAGTAATTTGGAGCTAATTACGACTTTCCTCTCCGTTTCTAGAAGGCTCCGAGTAAGGGCGACGGTGTTGATTCGCTCCAACAATTTCACTAACTGTGACTAATTTGTGTCCCTCTAATAATGTGCCGTTTCAGCTTCCAGTATGCAAACCATCGGAAAGTACGAAGGTAGGTCAAGTTTGTGGGACTAAAAATGCGCGGCCGACTCGAGTGCATTCGGCCCGTAGGCGCGCACTGTCACAGTCGGTAAACAAGCGCGAGGAAGGAAGAGAAAGCAGAAGGGAGCGAGTCTGAGTATGAGACGAGAAAACAGTTACCCGGAGGGAGAAAAGCACATGGAGGAGGGAAGGGGCAGAATAGGAAGAGAACTTGGTCTGGGGGATGATCCCTGGTGTGACTGAGATTAGCACAGATTGGCTTGCACGAAAAAGGAGATGTATCGAGGGGGTTAGTTCCATAAGTCTCCTGAGACTCGATCGAATTTGAGGTGTGAAAAGACAGTTTAATTAGACACAGACACTGATTTCCTGTACAAGTCTCCTGAGATTGATGGAGTTAACCAATGAATCCTTGATGAAACAGAGTGTTACTTGAGAGATAGCAAAAGATAATGTACATGCCGGGCGTCGAACCCGGGGTTTCCTAGCGAAAGAAATGGAAGATTCCGGTCACTTGCAAGTTTCGGCAATCATTCGTGCGTCAGTGTTCATTGGCGCCTGTCGCCTTGCAGAGAACAAACGAGCAAGATGAAGAAGTCAACGCTCTCTCACTTTCACACACTCTCTCGTCCACCGGAGAGATGAAAGCTCCGTAGTAATAAGGAAATAACAAAAAAAAGTAAACAGGGATGGTATTAAGACAGTTTGTTGCAGAATTCCGCTTGAGGCATCTATTACTCGCATTCTCTCTCAGACAAGATGGAAAAGGTTCCTAAAAAGGAGAAAATCAAATGATAAAAGATGTCAGGGGTGATGTTCAGAGACAGTTTCTCGCAGAATTCCGCTTGATGGAGTCAATTTCTTGAGGAGCTTCTTTCCATATTTCAGACAAGATGGAAAAAACCTCCTCAATAATGAGGAAATCACATAATAGAGACATGGTGGTTAGTCCAGACATTCCCATAATTTCGCTTGTAGCATCCATTACTTTCTCCCGGACAAGGTGGAAAAAAGCTGATCAATAATCAGAAAATCAAGGGAGTAGTCAGGCATGATGTTTAGAGCTCGCGGAACGTGTGTTCAAACCATCGATCGAAACCCTCAATTATCCCCGTCAATGCCCTCTGCCCTCCTCCTCCCTCCCCTCCCCTCATAAGAGCGCCCCGAATGGATTAGAATACTTGATTATGCCCCCTCTCTCCCTTCCCCATTACTGCCGATTTGCTCCCTCTGCCAAACCACTTGCAATAGACCGCTAGCAATCTTGAAAACAGCAGGTTTTCTCACAACACCCAGTCCGTAATCCCCATCCTTTCATCACGTAATGCCAATCCAGGTAGAAGGAGAAGCTCAGATGAGGGAATTAATGTGTTATAGAAACAACAACAGGTGATTAGCGCCTATAATTTATAAAACAGCATCATCGATCAGAGATCTAAGAACATTCTGGAGACGGAAAGAATTCTAGTATGTGAACTTAGAGCCACAAATAATGTATTACACCTGTATTACAATCCATCAATCCGAGGTTTTGATTCTAAACGAGCTTCCTATGGATGCAATTGAAAGCGCTAGCCAGGCCGTGATGAACAAAGCAATCGGAAGGAAATCAAATGTATTTGCTACGGTCATTTTCATAAACTAGCAACCTTCGGTTGCTACGTTCTTCGCCGGGTTGCGTGCAATGGTTAAAATGCGCAAGGTTGTGTTGCACATCTTCCCTTGTAAAAGGCTCGTGAGGCCTCGAGCCTTTCACAAGCGCATCGCAGGCTTCGCATGTACCATCGTAACTTCTCTTTGCATTTTACTCCCTTGAAATAGGTTCGTGAGTCCTCGAGCGATCCTTTCACAAGCGCTTTGAAGGTTAGGCTGTCAAACGCTGCGGATGCGCATTGGCATCTTCCCTTGTAAAAGGCAGGCCTCGAGCCTTTCACAAGCGCATCGCAGGCTTCGCGTGTTTTTTGGAGTCCTCTCCCATGCAAAAATATTAAAGAAATGAGCGAGAAAACGCAAAAAACTGCGAAAAATGAGTTTCGTCATATTGCATAGTGATGATGAAATATGTGTAAAAAGTGAAAGTTTTGATCACGAGAAGTCGTTTGGTGCATTACCCAAGCAATTTGGTCAAGTTAGCGCTGAAAACGGCGCGAAAAACGGATTTCGTCATATTGCGTAGTGATGATGAAATTCATATAATTTTGAAAGTTTTGCTCACGAGGATTCTTTTGGTTCATCGCTCGAGTGATTCGGTCAAGTTAGCGCTGAAAACGGCATGAAAAACGGGTTATTGCATAGTGATGACGAAATATTGCATAGTGATGACGAAATAGGTATTGATTTTTTAAGTGTAACTTTTTATGACAAGTCGATTGGTACCGGCCCTGGGTCTGTACGACGACGTTAAAGTGGCTTTCCAGGCATTTTTTTGGAGCGTGACAGACAAACAAACAGACAAACAGACAAACAGACAGACAAACAGACGGACAGACAGACGTAATCATTTTATACTTTTAGAGGAACACATCAGTGTCGCATTTTTTAAAAATCAAAATCCTTTGTGTTCCCAATCGTGCAGAACAAAAAGTCTGTGAGTTATTGTGCATTCCCAAGTTGTCACATCATTAACACAACTCAAACATGTGCAGCCCATCATAATAGAGGGCTCGGCCACGGGGCCTTGGTCATCTCTACTAATTCTCTCATCGTGGTGTTCGCTCATCTCTGGCCAGTACATTTCCCACCACTGTTGACACACATCACTAACTAGAAACTAGAAAAGGTGTGTGGAAAGCATGCGCAGAGTAGTGGAGACAGTCCCCTCCACCTAACCTTCCCTTCTTTACCAAGCATACAACAGGCACGCCACGCCATTTCGGCTGATACTTGAGTGGTTGGGGAGTGTTTGGAACTATTAAAGAACCTCAATTCTATCCCAGTTCGCCGCTATCTCCGCTCACTAAGTAGGATGCACTGTCCCTCCCATGTTCCCCTCATGTTTTCGTTCCGATACGGCTCATTGATTTCTCAGTTCATTTTCCTTTTCACTCGCTGAAATCTCGTGTTTGCTCGCTGTCTCGTCAAGTGTTGCGTTGCACAACGTTCGATTGCAGGGATGCGGCTGTTATTCCTTCTTCTGTGTCTTCATGTCGTAACCTCCTTCAAAATCCTCATTTACAACTCGAAATTCGCTCATTCCCACAGTAACTTCCTTGGGAGTGTCGCCGATATCCTGGTTGAAGCTGGACATAATGTGGTATGTTTCTCAATTTCTTGTCAAACAGTCAGGTTATTTACTATTTCCACTGTTCCTCTTAGTCTCTAGCCGCTAGATGGTCAATAGATTGTTATCACTCGGGGTGACTCTCTCCCTATACTCTCTAGCTGGTGACGATTACGCGTAAACAGAGCTCATGGGATTGATCAGGGCCAGGGAACAGCTGCCCGGACGAGATATGTTTCAGACCTCATTGATCCCCGTTATCGACGCTGAAGGAAAGGATGGGACGACAAAATCTAACAAGATCTATGTGGATATGGGAGAGGTGGGTGACATTTGAAACCCGAAATCAACTAGAAAAACTTTTTTTAAAGAAATAAAAGTGAGAAATAAGTAATTTTCATTGCAGAAGATACAGCAAGCGCATCACGATTCGATCGGCGAGCACAAAATGTTCTTCTACACTCCGTACTACGATCCGATCGGCACGTACATGGTTCGTTTTTTTAGCAAAATTTGATGCACAGACCGGGAGTCAAACCCGGGGCATACCGGGAGTTCTAACGAAATTGTAAGCCTTCTCGGCAATGACTAGAGTAATCACTCAGATCAAAATCAGTGGGTCTAAATTAGTATAGTATAGTATGACGACCGTTCAATGGCGTAATTTGGAAGCACTTTACCTAATTTTTCGATCCAATAGGCACATAAATGGTTGGTACTTACAAGTCATGTTTTCTTCCACTTTCTTCCACTTTCACTCTATCACTGAGGAAGTAAATTTTGTCCGCAGTTTGGAGTGCGGTGAAGCGAAAAATATAGTGAAGGATCATGATAAATCGTTCATTCGTTCGACATGATTAAATGATTGATCGACTGGTTTCAGGGCGGTCAAGCGATGGCGGACATGTTCAAGGCGGCGTGTATGGAGACGTTGAAGAACGATGAGTTGATCGAGAGATTGAGAGAGGAGAAGTACGATGTGATGATGGCAGAGAGCTTCGATATGTGTGGAATGGGTTAGTCGAATATACACAATTGTTATCCGTTATGCAGGAAATCTAAAAAAATTCAAATTTCAGGTTTGAGTCACGCCATCAAGCCCAAGTCCTACATCGCCCTCCTTTCGATGAGTGTCTTCGGCCGAGTCTACGATGAAGTCTGCGTCCCGCCTGCACTCAGTTCACAACCGAGTGAGTTTTATTTCTTTTTTCATATTTACAATTATTTTTCTAAGTGAATAACAAATGTTTCTAGGTTCATACACGCGCAGTTTTGACCCGCACTCAATGGTGGACCGAGTGAAGAATCTTGCGGGCGAATTCCTCGTTCGTTGGTTTTTCGGCCCTGGACGATGGAAGCTCGAGCCTCTTTTCAAGGATAAATACGCGGATTTCCCCGGATTCAAGGTGAGTTTGCCCTTGTTCGCTTACTTAGAGTGGTAAAATACTTGAATTTCCAGGAGATATCCTCAAACGTTGCCTACGTGTTCGCTAACAACGAGCCTCTCATGGACTTTGGAGGCCCTACAATGAGCCGAGTTATTCCAATTGGAGGATTGGGAGCTAAAGCGCCGAAGAAGCTGGATGAGGTGAGCTTTCACTAGATCTCTAATAAATTTGCTCACATGCAATTGAATGTACTGGATAGCAGACTGTTGTCTGTCTATTAGACATTCTCGAAGTGTTGGCCCTTTTACCTTAAAGTTTTTCGTTGCAGTACTGGGAAGGAGTGATGAATACCCGATCGAAGGTCGTTATCATCTCCTTTGGATCAGTCGCCCCCAGCTCTGAGCTCGCTGACGACAAGAAGCAGGCGCTTTTGAAGGCGAGATTTGGCATTGGATGTAACGAAATGAGAACGAACTTTAGACAGTTGCTGCCTTCCCCGATATCACGTTTATCTGGAAGTATGAACTACCTGATGATGAATTCGCTGTCGCCGCAAAGAAAGCTCATCCCAATCTGATTCTTTCTAAGTGGACGCCACAGAACGATCTGCTCAATGAGTTTTCGTCTCATTCTCTGCTTACATTCTTAGATTAAGATCAAAAAGCGAATCAAAAGTAAAAAGTTACGTTTCAGACCATCCCAACATGGCGGCATTCATCTCTCACGGTGGCATGGGAACGTGCATGGAGGTTGCACAACGTGCCGTGCCCGCTATATTTTTCCCGTTGTTCGGCGATCAACCGAAGAATGCCTGGGCAATGGAGTACAATGGAGTAGGAAAGGTATCACCATCATTCTATCTTCAAATTGATTCACAACCGTTCTGCAGAGAAAAATGTCAAATAGTGCAGGTCATCTCGAAGTTCGAATTATCCAACGCCGATAAGATCATCACGAACTTGAGGGAAATCATCGAGAACAAAAAGTGAGACGGAATACGTTTGCCCGTTGTGAAACATATCCGTTCAGGTATCGCGAAAACGCCAAACTCTTGTCAAAGAAACTCGCACGCAAGCCTTTCTCTTCAAGGGATCTGGTTATCAAGTAAGACATGACAATAAATAAATAAATGAACAAAATATTGCAGGTACACAGAATTCGCCGCTGAATTCGGGCCCTCAAAGGCTCTTCGCCCTCAATCTTGCGATATGTCATTCATCGAATACCACAACCTGGACATTATCGTCGTTGGCGCAATAATTTCACTGATTACTCTTGTCGTTTCAGTCACTGTCACTGTAAAAATGGTTAAGCGAATCCTCAGGACAGTCTCAGCAAAGGAGAAGAGTTCATAGAGTAGAGATTGATAATCGTATCGATAAATATGGGTGTATCCTTTGATTTCACAAACACAAAAGCAAATGAAATAAAAAAATGTATTTGGTACTCGTTCGGAGACGGGAGACAATGAGACAGTGTACAGAAACGTCAAATGGGAGCAATCGAGATCTTCTACTGATTTCCGGTCAGTCCCGAGGGTCCAGCGGGTCCCTCAACAGGGGCTGCAGCTCCGTCCTTGTTCTTGTTGGCTCCCCACCACGCGGCGTATCCGGGATATCCCCAGGCAGAGTAACCGAGACGAGGCCAGCCATAGTAGGCACCGTAGTAGGGAGACACGACCGAGGAATAGGCGGGCACCTGAGCGGAGGGAGATAATGCGGATGAACTCGTGCACATTCCCCTCTATCCTCTCATCTCATCCACTACCGTATATTTAGCCAATACCTGATGCATATGATAAAGATTACGTATTGAGATTCAAAAAATGGATAAAAAACAAATAATAGGGATGCGAAAGAACTCGCCACAAGCTGTGCCTCTGACTGCTGCATAGCGAAGAGAGCAACGAGTGCGGTGAAGAGGACACTGAAATTATTTGTATTTAAAATATTTTTTCGGGGGCATGATCCACAAAATTGGATAGGTCACTCACATCTTGGCGTTCATCTTTAGATGAGTTGAAGAGCAGAAGAGCTGATGTTCAACTGAGCAATTTCAGCGCTTTTATACCAGATCTCGCGCGAGTTCTTGCGTGTTTTTTGTTGCCCTCGGGAGTTACCACACTGTTTGCTGAGTGGTGTTAGCACTGCCAAGTAGATCAACCGAGTGCATAGATCAACGGGAGTAGAGAATAGAGTGTGTAGAATAGAGAGAAAGAGGCAGCATGGAAGTACACCTAGCGAACGAGCGTCAAATATTGGCGGAGCCAGTAACGATAGTTTCAAATGTGTTGACAACCTCGAATTATCTTCCCAAAGATAAAAGATCATCACCGTCCATTCTCGATATCTATTCATTGGAATGGTATTTTCTTTTCTCTTCATCACTCAACACGTCGTCGTCTCCGTTACTATCTAGAAGGAGATGGTACATTCAAAGCATCGTTCAAAAATAGAAATCGAGATGTACTGCATTATATTTTGAACGAAAACTGTTCGAAAATTGAGTGACAAGTAGTGAGAAGACCACATATGACGCTGGTTGCCTAAGAATCGAACACGGTTTGGGACACCCATTTTTCGAAAAGTTGTACAAAGAGGTTCTCGAGGTCACTGATCATCGTGGTCAACTTCATTTTGCACCATTTCGATCGGTGCAGCCAGGCTGCAACCATGCTGCAAATCACGTTTTTTTTTTGTTTTTTCGATCTAATTTTTGAGAAGAACAATCTTTATGAAAATTTTACAAGGTATGTAGTTTACGATGGTGCATCGAATGCCATTGATAAAAATATGATAACTCTTCGCGTCCGTTTGTTGCAAAATTGATTTCGACAACCAGTCATTTGTGGAAACCGATTTTATTCTGGGAATTAAAATTGTAAGACTCGGTATAGAAATCAAAACAAAAAGGAAGTGCACTAAAAGTTACGATAGGAAAGAGTGGTAACAACTTCCTAGAATAGCGGACGGGTGTTTCGGTCCGTAGGTCGTATACACCCGACCCGCCCCACAGTGAGTGGACCTCGTCAGTACGACGTCTCACTGTGAGTAGGAAACAAAAGGATAG
>LS574319.1:168362-187692 GCA_900490775.1 Pristionchus maxplancki
CAATCAATTAGTCTTCACTACCGTATGCTCATTCGAGTCACTTGTCGATAGTTCTCTCTCCCCTACCGTACCTTGATTCCAGCAGATCTGCACTTGGCGACGGCATCGGGGACGGCAGCACGAGGAGGGTCGATCATGGACATCAGACCGACGAATCGAAGACCATCGATGGGGAAATTGACCTCCTCCGTCTCAAACTTGAATCCCTTCGGGAATTTGTCCTTGGGAAGAGTGAAATCACAGAATCCGAGTACTCTCTCTCCCATTCCTCCCAATTCGAGATAAGCAGCATTGAAATCAGCCTTGTGTTTCTCATCCATCTCCTCTTCCTTTCCATCGAGAAGGATGGTCGTGCATCTCTCGAGGATTCTCTCGGGCGCGCCCTTCATCACCAATAGATACTCCTCTTGGTCAGGCAGATCATGGATCGACACTTGATATTTGTTCGTCGAATTGAATGGAATCTCGGCAATCTTCGGGTTCTTCTCTCTGTATTGAGACACTTGTCCAATGGCCAATTCAGTGAACTTGAGAAGGGCGATTTCAGATGCATCTCCAGTGCATTCCTTCCTGAATAGACAACACCATTGAAGGGGAGGGAGGGGAGGGGAGGGAGGGGAGGGGGGAGGGGGGGGGGGAAGGGGGACTCACTTGAGGATAGGAGTATCATTCTGTCCAGCCTTGAATTCAGCTCTGTTGCAGAGGGCTGCGACTCGGGAGAGCATTCCTCTGGTTCCAGTCAATCCCCTGTTCGAGTGTCCTCCTCCTCCTCCCGATTGATTCTCCGTCGTGTCGCACTCTTCGATCTTCTTGTCGTACCTGAGAGGAGAGGATGAATACATGGGAGGGGGGGGGGACTGACCAATGAGGAAGACAACGGCAGTGAGCCAGTGATATCCGAGGATAAATGCAATGATGAAGAAGGATACTCCGAGGAAGACGGCGACTCCAGTGATGAGATGGATGAAGTGTTCGATCTCACGAGCAATCGGAGTCATTCCCGTGTCCAGACCAGAGGCCAGATGGGCAATTCGACCCATCACTGTGTTATCACCAGTGTAGATCACCTGGAGAGAAGGGGATTCATTTGGAAGAGAGAGGAGAGAGGACTGACAATTCCCTTGCAGGTTCCCTCGACAGCATTCGTCGAGAAGAATGCGATATTGCGAGTCTCGAGAGGATTCTCATTCGTGCATTCCGCATTGCGAGATTGGGGCTCACTCTCTCCAGTCAGAGAAGAGTTATCCACCTCCAATCAACCAGTCTCATTTATATCCATTCAATCGATAATTGAGTACGGTACCTTGAATCCGAATGCAGAGATGACTCGGATATCAGCGGGCACTCTATCTCCTCCCTTCACTTCCACGATATCTCCAATCACCAATTCCTCACAACGGATCTGCTGCTTCTGACCGTCACGATGCACTGTAGCGTACTGAATGGAGAGAGGATTACGGTGGTCCATCGGGAACTGACTGGCAAGTCAGAGGATAGGGAATACGATACTACTTACAGTGGGAACCATGTTCTTGAATGAGTCCATGATCTTGGATGACTTGCTTTCCTGGTAGTATTGGAAGCATCCAGTGATGATAACGACAGACATGAGAACAATACCAAGATAGAGCTGAAGGAGGAATAGAGTAGGTGACAAAGAGTGAAGAAGAGATGACTCACGTTATCCTTTGATGGATATTCCATGGTGAAGTAATCGACAGAGTAGGCAACATAGCAGAGGAATGCTCCCACCCAAAGGAGAAGAGCGAATCCTCCGAAGAGATTCTTACAGAATTTGATCCATTCAGGAGTGGTCTTAGGAGGAGAAAGAGCATTTGGGCCGTCACGAGCAAGGAATTCAGCTGCCTTCGCACGAGTCAATCCCTTAAGAAGAAGAGGATAGGAAGAGAAGTCATCGATGGATGGACATCCATTCAACCATTTCATAAACCATCCACCGTCAGTTTCAGCTTCATTCCCCTTACATCTCCTGATTCACCTCTGTTCTCCCTTTAACTCTACAAAGTCAATGGTCTCTTCCTTTCCTCGCATTGTAGCCATCTGGCAACAGCCACTCTTTCTCTCTCTCCCTTAGTACACTCACTCTCTTCTTCCTTCCCTCCCTTCTTTCTCTCTTCCGAGCTTTCAGTCTGACTACGTAAGCACAATCGATGGAGGCAGCGAGAGAGGGAAGGAATGGGGAGAGACGGGACGAGTAGACAGATGAGAGAGAGAGCATTCTGAATGCTACTTCCCTCCATTTGTGATGGAAAATGCATGGGAGTGATGAAGCAAGATGATGATTCACCAACACCCTACAGTGAAAATCTGCGAGAGATAATAATAAAACCGAAAAGACGTCACGTTTTATTCACAGCTTCTCGTCACTGATAACGTTTTATGGCACACCCCCAAAATAGCCCTTTCAACCTTGCTCAATTCTATTCTCAACTGAGATAGAGAGAAAATAGGTAGTTGATCTATTCATTCGCTACCCTTCCATTTCCGGTTGGTTCTACTACTCTCTCTCTCTCTCTCTCTCTCTCTCTCACAGTTTCCACTCAATGACCCTTCTCCCTCCTTTTGAATCAATCGATAATCCCACCGTCTCGAGATTAGTAGAGAGACGAGTCGCCAATTCCTCAATCGGAATCTGGTGCTCGTCCATTTTGACCTGAAATCAATCGATAATGCCTATTCTCTCGTATGGTAAATAAGAAAATCATATTCGCACCTCCTGCTTGAGGTCATTTAAATCGGTCCCTTTTTTATCCTTCCCCATGGTCGGATACCTGAAACAGATCTCGGGGTAGAAGAAATAACACAAGAAAAATCGAAGTGAGGTGCGAGAAAACAACGAGTGGAGAGAAGAGAGGAATGGCCGAGTGAAATGGTAGAAGGGGAGGAGCGATAAGGCAGAGGGAAAGAGGGGGAATTGACGACACTATTCTCTTCCGATCGAAGAATATGATAAGCCCCACTACAAACACTACGCAGTTGTGGGGGATTATGATTTGGCACCCAGCTGGTACTAGATAGTATACTAGGAGAAGGGAGATAGGGCGGAGGGCAGTGCCCAGAACTCAATCGGAATGACAGTTCATAAGTGAAGGTTGACGAGAAGAAGAGATTGAAATGGGAGAACGAGAGGTATTTGCAGAGTGAAGAGAGGAGACGGAGGGGAATGAGAGAGAAGCGATCGATTGAAGGCAGACTCTAACCAGACAACTAGAGAAGTGAAAGAGAGACACCCTATTCATTCGGAGCAGAAGGAGAGAAGAGAATTACTCACATCAATAATTCCCATACGAAGACAAAAATAATCATAAACATTGCAATTAATTAACAGGGAACAAGAGCTGGGTTAAATCTTTTTTAAACGTTGTCACAATCTGTGAATAAGAGATGGTAAATGATAAATTATTAAACATCACCCTATCAAACATTAGAAAGCAGATGATCATCGATGAGATTATAGAAAAACAATAAATATCAAATGCGATCATCTTTGTGGAAATAGCGAAATGGGACTGACGCGGAAATGACCGAATTTTTAAAATCATGGCTGAGTCACGTCCGGAGTTCTCGAAACCGTAACTTTAAGCACTGTAAATAGCGAATATTGATTGAAATTTGAAAACTTTCGCGCTCAATTTAGTTGTTGCGATGAAAGATGCGTTTCCGAAATTTTTTCTCTTATTTGTAATGGGCAACTTTTAAAAAAAAACTCTCGTGAGACAGCTTCACTGTTATTTTTATTTTCTCCACTCTTTGATCAGTTGCTTGAAGCCGTTCTGTGGATCCTGTTAGACTAGACTGGTAAATTCAGACGCTCTACGTGTTCAAGGCAACTTCATGACAACTTGCATCGGAATCGTCTCAAGTACTCGCGGTATCTTATTATTCGCTCAATAGAGATGCCACCATTGTTGCAGGTGTATTATCTACCAATGCTCTTCCGACTTGATAGTCTAAGATCATAACATACTCCCAAATTTCCATAGAGGAATCGTTTAGGTACGTGGTATTAAGATATGTTCAACTTAAAACATTTAGCTGAAAGAATATTCGAATCTCAATACTAATATTGGACGGTTAACCGTAAATCAACTGGTTTATCAGTTGATATATTAGCTGTAAAAAAAAACTCAAACCATCTTTTTAAGAAATGGATCGTTCTTATCCAGTGGATCCTCCGGAAGAAATACTTCGAACAAGAGAATGGTAAGACTATTCGATAAAAGTGAATAGGTAAGCCATATACTTTAGCTATCTCTTCTAGATATTTGTTTGGGTGCGTGCGTGTTTTAGCACAGATTTGCATGTATTCCATATTCTTTCTCAAATTCGCCTTTTTGGCCTGATTCATTTTCTTTCAATTTTTTAAAAAAAATTATCAAATTTTATCGGGACAACATCATTGTAATATGAATTTCGTTGACAAAAAGTATTGGTGGATGTGCGCATTCATCGTTCCTGAATTAAATTCTCTTCGAATCTAAATGGTCTCACTCACTTTTCAACCATAGAGAAAGTTGCTGCTGCTGTAAGGGTATTGTCCATAAAGTGAGGAGTAGAGGGAATTGGAGTAGAGACTGTTTATGCCAGTCATTCCATTTAGTCCATTCAGTCCGTTTATTCCCGAGAGTCCATTCATTCCATTCAATCCGTTCAGTCCCAATGCGGATATTCCTCCCAATCCCATTCCATAATTATTACCGAGTAGTCCTCCATATGAGTTATATCCCGTGTTGAGTCCATACATGTTCGCTCCATTCATGTATGCGGGAGAAGGAAGAGGGAAGGTGTTTGAATACGGAGAAAAAACTACCGGCATGCTGGTCACATCGAACATAGCAACCGAGAGAAGAATAAGAAGAGATGGAAGTAGGAGAACCATCTTTTGAGATTGAATATTAACTGAGTGGTCTTCCACTCCTTCCTTATAATCTCGAAGGAGATTATCTACTTGAAACGAGCTTTGTCCCATCTGCATGTCCACTCCTATTGAACCCCCAAGGTCAGTGAATGATACACACTTGTTTATGACTGAGGTTACAATTCAAGTTGAGTTACAAATGACTTTGAACTGTGTAAGGAAAATAGGACAGTGAATGGAGTTGTTCTATCCATACATTCCGTATCCTCCTCCATACATGCCGTATGGCATTCCATATCCGAGATATCCTCCATATCCTCCGAATCCACCGTATCCACCCATTCCATATCCCATTCCTCCCATACCGTATCCCATCCCCATTCCATATCCGGGATATCCCATGTTCACAGTGTATGCCTGAAATAATACGATGTTTTCTAATTGATAAGAGGGCTCACTTTGAATCCTCCATTGCCAGTTGGAACGACAACTTGTGTTGAAAATTCGGAAATGAGAAGTGACTGAAAGATGAGTTGGGGAATACTGAAGGCCAAACCAAAGGGTAGAATTGTTGATTTCTAGACACGAAAGGACCCCAGCAAAACAACTCCGACGTATTTTCTCAGAAAAAAACTAAACTTACGGAGACGAGAAGAGCGAATAGGAAAAGAGACGAATTGGCCATGATCCACTATGACGTGTGACTCTCGAGATACTATTGTCATCCCACTATGAACAATTATCTCGCAGTACTCTATTTCCATTCACATTTCTCGATTGTTCAATCAAATCTCACTGGAGGATGGAAGGATGAAATGTGTTCCTTGCAAAGAGTATTTTCTTTCTTTACTTGCAGTACTGACTCAGAAACCAGAGAAAGTCTACATTATTGAAAAGTCCCGCTCTTCGAAGTGGAAGAATGGGAAGTAAAGGCGCAGTCAAAGAAGGTCTTGAGAATCTTCTTCTTACTTCTTCATGCATTGGTCTCTCTCTTCGTTTCTAGAAATGCGACTAGTGTCCTTTTCGAATTGACCACCATTCTTCCCAACCACTCTCGGATACTGAAACGCAGTGGAGCCAGCTCTTCTAGGTTGTAATCGAATTGAGTTCATTCCACTGCTTTTCTCCTTTGGACGCCTTAGGTATGTGTCAGTTGAAGGAGAGGAGTTGAAGGGAGGGGGAGGGTGCAGCACTTCTCGACACGCCATTCCTTTCTCTCTTCTTTCTCTAGTGCAGCATCTTCTCACGATAAATCCATCCCAGTACACTCCTCTTACAGCCGATAGAATCATGAAGCAAACCTTTTTTTCCTCAGTTCTTTTCTCTCTCAGAAAAGCTGACATTGTTGCCTGCTGTTTGTTATTACTGTCTCTAGCTTGCATACCAGTATTGGTGAACAGCTGTATAGCTCCCATGCATATTTTGGCGTATTTTGATGAATGTAGGGAATCCCTCTCTTCCTAATGAAGGGTATAGATATCCTCAGAAAGTAGGGTGGAAGTGGTGTCAATGGTCGTAATTGTTTGCTTGCGATATTCTATCTCCATCACCCAGTCTTTCTATACATTTACGAAATTATAGGGCCTAAATTATGTTTGGATCGGCTCTCCGTATCTGACTCCTACTAAGCCTTTATTTTGTAGCTGTCTCCTTCTCTCTCCTCTCTTTATTCCTCTGTCTGCTAAGTCACTCGCTCATCATCGCACGATGCCTTTGTTTTGGCTCTTCTTCTATGTGAGTAGCCACAGAACGCGAGGAATTGGGTGGAAGTACAAAAGCCTGTATCCCTAACAATAAGGTATAGTCTCTTGTTTTTGAAATATTCGTATACTCTCATCTCCCCACACTTTTCTACGTCTACTCTCCTTTCATCTCTTTTTCGACAGCTCAGTCCTTTCACACTCTTTTCATCGATAATAAATTCATTATATCCGCCGGCAGTTCAATCGGATTCGTTATCGTCGAGTCTTTTCTCGAGATTTAACGGAGGGAAGAGAAGTGACGGGAGTACAAGTATAGTTCCTCCCTCCCATATCCGAGCTGAGATTACCTCTGCGAAGAGAAGAAGAGAGATAGCTCATTTCCGTTTAGGAGAGAGAGAGAGAGAGTTCTCTCATTACTAGACTATTTTATTCATGACTACTCTCTCGACTGAATCAGTCATTCTTCTCCCGATCAACAACACCTGCCAATCCTTACTCCCCTACCCTCCCTCTCTTCTCGATGTTAACATGTGTTTCTCTACCTATTCACTTCATTCGGATGTCATGATTTTGAGTTTATCTATGAACTCTAGATTTCAAGTTAATCCTTGTATACTTCCCTTGTATACTTTTTAACCCAAGAGCCAGTGTTCGCTCAACTATCAGTGTGGCATCATCCCTGCCAAATGAGTTTATGGCTGAGAGTGTATGGGCTCAATCAGCACATTCCATAATCCTCTGCCATGCCTTCCTTCCTTCCTCCATCATAAGAGACCGCCTTTACTCGCTCTATCCTCATTCCTATTGCTTACATACTTTTCCTGAATTGTGAGTAATATTCAACCTCTAGAACTTTCCTCTCTATATTTCATACTCTCACCCGTTTCAATCTTCTCACGAATCTTAGCAATCTGTCTATTTCTTCGCCATTCGAGTGGGTTTCATTCAATTTTCCGCAATGGTGCGCAATTCGTGCGAATCTGGACAGAGTGTTTGAGTGAAGATTTCACGAGTGCAATTTATTGGAGACTATCAAAAGAACCCGTCTCTACTTTTTCAATCTCCTTCTTCTCGTACATAAACCAAACATTGTTTTCTTTTTGCGGATTCAAGTCTTGTTTTTCTTCACAGTCTTCCATCGCTCGCAGAGTTGAAATACCAAATATAGGGACGTTCTAAAAACACATGGTTTGTTGAAAATTCGACCCAAAAACCACATGGTGGGAGTATTTTTGATATTTTTTTCGTCAAAAACACATGGTAGACAGTTTTTGACGGCTAAAAACACATGGTGGGAGTTATTGTACCGTTGGTTTTACGGTACTATTTCTACTGTGATCGCTCGTGAACGGCGTTCGAGAATGTTTAGCTTCTGAAGGGTACACATGGTATAAGTACTCTTTTTCGCATCTGCGCTTTCTTTCTTTCTCTCATAGCACGCGTATTCTGTGTCGGATCATTCTCCTGGCCGAACTCATAAAGTATTAAATGGCATCGGGAGCTTTTCCTCCGTAATATGGATGACGGGGCAGGCGGCAATATGCTACAAGTAGTGGTACTGGAAGACACGTATTGAAACTTGTACATCTCATCTTAACGTCCATCCATCATACATGTCGGTTCTCCTTTTTCTCTATTAACTCTTCTTTCGACAAATTCCAATTTGTGTCCTGTGAGAAGGATCTTGTGAATGGGAGGTGGATGGATGAGATGCCCCTCTTTTCTCCTAACTTCTCTTTCGCACATTTTGTTGTTTCGCAAATTCATTATCATTCCATTGAATTAGCCTTCCCTCTCATTTGATTCTTCCTTCTCTTTCTTGTAGGTGGCGAAAGAAGTCTCTCACCCGAGAAGCGCCTTTTTCCTTAAATGGTTCGTTTTGTCTAACTACTCCCTAGGGTGAATATTTGTCTTGATTCTTTGCCTATGCCCAATTTCTGTCCCCGCCAAACACTTCTATTTCATCCCATTCCTTCGTCGCTCTAAACATTGTCTTATTTCCGGCTACTCAGATGCCGCACACTCGTCACTTGTGTTCTAAATTTTGTAATCATATCTATATTTTCAGGACGCTTGACATCGCCATTTCGATGTGATGCAAATTTCACTATGATATGGTTGACTTCTTTCACTTTGTCTCGACTCCTTGCATCCATTCTTCTTCTATCTACGTATTCAATCGTCGATTGCATCAAATGCTACTCGTGCGCCAATGATTTCATGGTCTGGGTAAGTCTTTCAGATCTTTCACCCTTTGAATCTTTAAATCCATAATTCAGCTTATTTCCATTTATTTATACTTGTTTTCTGTGGAAACATTCTTCGGTAGATTTTGTATTTCAATCATCTAAATAAACCCAGGAACATTCCTTTTGTTTAACGACGGCTACACGACGCAATCCTTCGCTTATGAGTGTTGTTGTGTCTCTTCCGATGGGGTTGGAGTGAATGAGAGACATTGTTTACATCCCACCGTTGAATGTTCTCATTGGGATTAATGAGGCTTTGTTCTTCCTATCGATGAATTGAGAGATTCAGCAGAACGGATAACTGTGTCGGGAATGAGTCTTATCTTTTCAGCAATGGCGCCACTTTTTCCTCAAGCGAAATTATGGTTTGACAACGAGCGACCCCGCTTGCATGGGGCCCGAAGTGAATACTGATATCTACCAAACTTGTCACTCCACTTGTTTCGCTTTGTTTCTTAACGGAACAAACAAGCAAACTGGCCTGACTCGAATACTCGGTGCGTGTTACTGGAATCACTTGTGATTTTTCGTTCAGTATCTTTTAAGAATTAAAATTAGCTCACTTTCATGGATGAAGTAAGTACTGATGTAGTATTCCAGGAGTAGTTCGGGGATGCTCCAGCCAATATATGACGGAGGATCAACATGCCCACATGGGATTGGGTGTGCACAGCAAAATTACCGATATTCGACTTCCTGCTGATTTCGAGCAGGTTCTTTTACTCCTGTTTGAAAAGCGTTGACTAATTGATCGTTATAGTACGATATTGTGGAGCACTGGTGCTACTGTGCTTCGGAGTATTGTAACACTCAGTCATGCTACAATAATCGACGATACTCATTGAGAAGAAACGATAGAAGAAGAGATCATGATTACTGGAGATATCCAAATCTTGACTATTCTTCTCATTTGTCGATAGCTCCTTTAATAATTGTATTGTCTATCAAATTAGTATTGTGATTCCTGCATGTCATTCAGCATATTCTCATATCATTTTTTGTTGCTTTTTTTGTATATTCATGAAGAAATACTTTATGATCCAAGTTCCTAAGAATGCAAACACATTGAAATTCGAAAGATCCACAGAGATTGACGATAAGTGAATATGAGTGGCTTGTGAGGAGAATTATAATTGCTAGACTTGACTGGCATGGTTTTCCTGTATGTACAAAACGACAAAGACATAAAACAATTAAAATGAATAATCTGAGACAGTCTCATAATGTCAATGGTTTAACTTGCCCGTTTCTGCAGCATATCACAGGTGAATACTTACTGGGAGGCAATTTGATAGATTAGCTGAACAGATAAATATGAACTTGAGCATAAGTGGGGCACGGAGGTAACTAGTTGTCCTAGATTCGTCTTCTTTCTGGTGGTCTATTTGAGGAGGGATCTCGATCAGACTCGCTATTGATGTGAATGGCAGGGACGGCAACACCTTGGTCATCCTCCACCCATTCATCTCGTTGTAGTTGAAGAGGAGGGACTTGTCTGAAGAAGATTGGTATTGTGACAACTGAAGAATAACTATAGTCTACAGCCACAAAGGAGGGAAGCAGGGGTCGCAACTAAACCAGCCATCACTCAATGAATTTACGAAAATTGTGCAACCTACGTGCAAGTTATGGAGTGGGTGATTCAAATCGTGGTGACTCTAAGCAGATGCTGATGTGAATTACTGCTCCCGGAAGCTCTCTAACCTCTGCCACACTGTTCCTTCGTTTTGTTCACTCCAGGACACACTTCTCGATACCAGGTTTGCAGGACTCTCCAAGTGATCCATTTGATCGTTGAGCACGTTGTACGATCCCACTGGAATGGTCGATGGGGTCGTTCCTGTAAGCCGAGCTGTTTTCCCTCCCTTTAATTTCTCTTCAATATTAAAAAGATTGAGCAAGTCTAACCTCCTCCAAGCTGGTTCCTATTTAGATTTGTGAGAAGCCGTTCGATGTTTTGCATCCTCACGTTAAGTTGCTCGACAAGACCTAATCTATCCCCAATGACGTCGAACTTATTCTTCATCTCGCATCGTAGATTGGACAGCGAACTCCATTCCTGTAACGGATGTGCTTAGTCTCGTTCATCCTTGATTAGTATAGCTTCACCTTCTCCTTTTTTTCTCCTGACCAACTTGTTCTGCTCAATGCATCCTCATCAACAGTTTGCCTTTTTTGCAGTGGAGGTCTTTTCCTTCCTCCTAGACCACTTGCACTCCTGAATTATTCAGTGAATATTCACTCTTCCTTTACTTTTCACCTAGGAGATTTCGATCCCAGCAGTGCTGACGACTCTTCATTGATGGAGTGTACAGATGATATTCTATTCATGTCAGTTTGACGCCGAGTCAGACCCTGTCATACTGCTATTAGCTATGCCTTCGAAGTAAGATGAACCTTCTCGATATCAGCAAACATATTCGATGGGAATATTCGGGGTCCATGCCGCTCCCTCATCCTATAGAGCAGTTTACGAACTGGGTGATCAGTGGACAGAGTGAAGTTCTCGTTCTTTCGCTTAGCATCCAATTCTTGTTCTCTTTTCACATCGACCACTCGGCGGAATTTGAGCTGAAAGTTTGCTTATCGCTAATGGATCGCATGTCTTTGTCTTACTCTATGTGTCAAGTTGTATGTCAACACGAGGTTTCGTGCGAACGAATTGGCGAAGGCTTTGTAGAAATCGAGAACCTGAGATGTTTAATTGTGAGTATTCGATTACTTATTGAGTGTCTCACTTCCATCAACTTCTCTTTCTTGATCATGTGCAGATCAGTGTAGGTGAGAGCTCGAACATTAGCGGCTGACTGTCCAGTTGCTCCGTTCACCTTCCAAAATTCATCCCCAAAGACGTCACCTTTGCCTGAAACAAATTTTTTTCTTTACAATTTCTCATACTGGCATAAACATGCCTAATATAGCAACGACTTCGTCGTCTTGAATGACTTCCAGCGATCCGCTGACCACAAACCAAAGAGCATCCACTGACTCTCCTGTGTGATATAAGAGATCGCCAGGGGCCGCGTGATTGCTCTGGAATTTAGCAATTTGCGTTATACTCCTTCGAACTGAAGACCTCAAGATACATGGCCAGTGATCGCAAGCATCCATCTGAGGCTAATCGGAAGCATGAATGTTCATTGAATACTTTCCGATTTAGATGAACACAAATATCAGCTTTCATGTCTTTCGGGCAGTAGCCGAGAACCTGCAGTGTAATCATGAGACAGTTTTAATAAATGGAAATATACCTTCTGAGTGTCGATTCCTTTGGTCATCGCCCACGTGCTGACTACATAATCCATCACACGCTCTGCTAGCTCTTTCGGCACTTCTTGTAGTTTGATGAATTCTCGTACATTGCTGATCATGTCATGGTATCTGGAGAAAGGAAGGAACCATTTTCACCATGGTATAAGTATTTGGTGATTACCTAACAGTGGCTGAAGTCATCTGCTGGATGATGGTAGTCATGTGCCCGAAAATGGCAGCATAGAGAAGAGCAGAGATGATCATCATGCACACAGCAAACAATTTCTCGTTGTCGGTGGTGCTCGAGATGTTACCGAAGCCAACAGTCGACATGCAACTCATGGTGAAGTAGAGAGCTGCAATTCAGCATGAATATTTTTTTGTTTTAAATTTGACTTACATGAAATATAGGCTGAAGTTCTGCTAGGGCCTCCCACTAACGAGGTTCGATTAGAATTGTTTTGATCGTAGAACTGCTTAAGGTCGTTTGCAAGTTTGAACAGCCATCCCTCCGGCATTGATGCATTCTCCATCTCAAAATAATTATTCAGTTGATGGGGTTTCATATATCCTTACCCTCAATCGTACTTCGAACTCTCCTATTGAGAACCATATGCACGCTAGCCAATGTGCGACAAGTACATAGGCACATAAAAGAAGAAGAAGAGTGGCAGCCCCGTATTCCAGATAATTATCCAGCTTCCTCGCTACTCTTCCTAGTCGTAACAAGCGTACAACTTTTAGGGCAGAAAAGAGCGAGCCTATCCGCTGAAAAAAGGACAATCGTTCATTTTTTTCTTCTTCTTCATGGGTACCTCGTCGTCTCTCTTGAACATGTAGAATATATCATAAGGAAGACAAGATAATAAGTCGACGAGAAACCACGTTTTAAAATAATTTTGCCTAATAATGCTCGGTTCTATTACGACCTGCAATGAGCTCCTCTTTTTAAAATTATATATACGTAAGTTTTTGCTTACCTCTCCTCCAGGTCCTACGAATGTCGTGTGAAAGTTCAATAGTATATCAGCAAAGAAGATTACATCAACAATTGAATCCATGAGAGCCGTACTGTCGATACCACTTGGATAATCTCTGCAAAAATACAAGTATATTTATTCGATTTGTGGGATTGCACAAAGACAGCGAATGATCTCTCATGTCCACTAATGCGTGAGAACGACAGATCGGCCTCTACTTGCACTGCTGATCTATCGTTATTATGCAGTGATTTGTCTAGCAAATGAGTGGAGGTTAGGATGCGTGGGTCAAGTTGATTTGCAGGTGGAGAGAGAGGCTGGTTGGAGGATTGCGAATGGGTAACGGAATGGAGACACCCAGTGGTTAATTGGAAAGACAGAAAAGAGTGAAGAGCGGAAATTTCATAATAGGAGTGTTGAGATTTGGGTAGAAATGTGTTAACGAGACAAACATGCAGGAAAGATGAGTGTACCTGTAGATGTGTTCTCTCAATAAAATCTTGAGACTGAAAAGAGAGAAATCGGAATATGAGAAGCACAATCGAGGGATAGATTGTAGTGTAGATGCGAGTGGGATAGATAGTATGAGCGGAAATAAGTGAGTCATGGGAGTTGAGTCTCATCTAATCTCGACGTTTTTCTTCTCGACACGCGACACTCAGCATTCACTGGCTCCTAAGGGTCACACATGAGAGAGATTTAACTGACCTGTTTTTGAATGCAATGTTGAAGGGAACCATGAAGGCTGTGTAGAAGGTCAAGGCGAGTATGGACCAGTCCCAGATTGTTTTGAATGTTGAGTAGTGTAGAATGATATGGGGAGAAGTCTTGGGTGTTTCTTGTCGGTATTGAGGCAGCAGATCTCCACCGAGGTTCATCACCTGAAATTGAATACTTCCCCATCAACACTTCCCCCCAAAATAAAATGAGTCTTGATGTACAGACAGAACGAAAGGTATCGATGTCACTCATAGGACTTGTTAGTGATTGTATACATCATGCAAATGGTGAAAATTGTGTACAGTAAGTGATTCCTTTTTCTTTCTCTCTTTAGAAGAAGAATAGTGAGAAAGGGTGTAAGATGAGCTGAGCTCTGTCGACAGCAAGGGAATGTACTATGCATGCGACACCCGCTGTCCCCATCCCATCCCCAACCCGTGGCCCTATCCATAGCCAGTAATTCAATGATTGAATAGACATAACGAAGAAGTGAGAAAGGGAAAGGAAAATATGAGAGACAGGAAGAAGGTTGAATGAATTGAACTGAACTCACAACCGATCGACCGGTCACTTCATCGTACTAAAATCAGTCGATTAGAATTGAGATGCATGAGGCTTCCTCAATTGTGAGTTCCCTTCATAACGCGGGGAAAGGAATGGACATTCAGCTCATTCGACATGGACATTCATTCAGTCAGGACGATCGATTGGAATGGCTGCAATCTGGTCACCTGAGTGAAGTTGGAAGGCACTAGCTGGTTCGATTTGTGCAGGTCCTTTGTCTCGATTTGATTGAACTGCTGCTTTGACTTGGCTATCCGTGCAATTTGCAGAATTCGTGATAGTCCTGAAAAAATATTACTTGCAGATGAATTATATTTATGGTAATCGTCATTGCACAGTATTAGTACCGTGATGTGGCATGAGCCATACCTTTGTTGTTTTCATCATCGAGTGGCTGCTTAAGCGGAGTAATGTCCTTAAACTGGCAGAGATAAAGCACGACGTTGTCTTTGTCGTTCTTGATAGGAGCGAGATGAACGAGCAACCAGATAGGAGTTTCTGCAATGACTGTTGATGGATCGAGGGGGGGGGGGTAGCTGTTGTGCGAGGGAAGGTGTGCAATGAGGAAGGGAATGATGGAAGAAGGAAGACTAGCGCACTCTCTCAAATTCACATAGCGACTTCTTATTCCCTGCTTCCTAACACGCACACGAATCTCCAACCCGAGCAAGTGAAACCCGCATTTTTCATCGTGCCCCCATTTCAATATTCAGGCTCTTGCGGAGAATAAGAAGACGCAGTAGCGAGAACCCATAGTAGATCATGATATTTTCGTGAGTGTAAGTATAAATGCGTACTGTTCTTTTTTGATAGTCCAATCTCTGCTTGTTCACTTCTTCCCGTTTCCAATGCTTCCTTGAGCCTCTCGAGAGCTCCTGCTTCCCCGTGATCTCCATGCATAAAGTCCAATCTGAAATGAGCTTTGTTCAATCGTGGTCATTGTTCCGAATTTCACTGGCCTAATGTTTAGACCATTACTGTTGGTTGTCCCCCACCCTTTCGAAGTTGTGGCTGCTTGTTTAGACCCGCATCTTTCTATCTATTTCAAAGCAGGGTCTTCTCTTCCCCCTCTATTCTGTGCTTACTCAATTGGTACCAAGTACACCAGTCTTCCCCCTCCCCTCTGCCAGTCTTCAGACCTATTCCACCCCTTCTTACTCCAGTGAGACACGACCTTTCCTTCTTTCTCGATCTAAACCCCCACCACTCATTTACTAGCCACTCTTGTCCCTCGTGTCACTTTTATGATTTCTCCTTCCACGAATAACATGTGGAGACATAAGATAAGACCGCATTTGTGGGTTAAATATTGCTTGATAACTCACGAGCACGGCTTTTGCATGATCTCAGCCCGAGAGTAGCCGACGAGTTTGGAGAATCCATCGTTGCAGTAAACAATCGGATATTCGATAATCTGTGCATTGGCCAGAATAAAGGAAGTGTCTGAAATAGGGGTTACTTAATTATTTTTGTTTACATTTTTTTTGATTACTTTTTGATTTTGTATGGGTTCCGGTCAAAGAGGAACTAAAGAGAGTAAATGGTTGAGGAGGTTGAATTGATTAAGACGGAAACATGCCCGCATTGTTGCATCTTCGTATGACATTCTCGAGGAATGTGTTCTGCGGAGCGACGAGTCCTCGTTTCGCCACAGGCATCGATCTTCCCTTCTAGAGTAGTGTGTGAGGACAACTCACATCGAAGAGATAGACACGATCTAAAAGAAGGACCATTGAAGGGGAGCGACAATGACAAGTGGAAGGACACGGAAGAAGACCCGAAGAGGGAGAGAGAAAGACAGTCTATATCTCTATTCCTCTCCCCTTCGACTCGCTCTCTCTCTAAGCTCGCCGTTGCTACGTCACGGGAGATATGAGAGGAAGAGGAGTGAAGGGGAGAGAGCGCGAGAGAGGAGATATGGATAGAGAGAAGGAGGGGATTTTCTCTACTCCTGGTCGACACCTAACGAGTCTTATCTATAATGCAGCCGGGGGATACTTGAAGGAGGTGATTAGAATGGCGAGAATCGCTTGTCTCGAGAGGAAGGTAGAGAGGATAGTGAGAAGAAGGACTAGAAGGAGTGAGAACGAGTAGACCGCGATCAACTTTAATTCTTTGATAGAAACAGATGCAAAATTATTATGGCCTGCGAAAACAAAAGGGATAAAATTGAGGTGGTTTTAGCAAATGTTAGTCGGAGTACGGAGTAATCATTGTGATTCAGTGAGAGACAACTTATTTTTAATTCAGAACGGATGTGGTGGGGAAATCTTTATACACATTATCCCACGTATTGGATATGTAGTATATTCCTCTCCATTCGTATAGTGTTATCCTATCCGATCGGATCTCCTAACTCTCGCGTGAATCCCACCCGACAATTATAGACTCTCACTTCGGAATGTATGTAGAGCGGAATAAAGAGAATACTTTGTATGTAGGGGAGTGGATAGAAGGATAGATGGCAGTCAAGAGCATCGAATTTCGGGCTGTGTGCTTAAAGAGACGATGGAGAATGGATGGACGATACGCGAGACATTCGTGTCGACTCTTGTTCAACTGTGATATCATGCCCGGTAGTCTTACAAAAAAAAGGCATTCTTGTTTGATCCGTTGTAATAGCAACGCTTCAGTATACACTGAAATAACTGACGATATATATGGAGGAGTTGAAAGGGGAGAAGGTACATCGTCATCAAGAATAGGATAATGAAGAGACAGAAAGAGAGAGAGAAGAAGGAAGTGGCGAGCAGTCTCGTCGAGCCTTTTCTGTTGACTCGCCCACATTGGATGTAGTCGTGAGGTGGTCTGTAATAGTGGAAAAGAGCCCCTCAGGTAGTTAGTGAGAGAGGGATGAAGAGAGTTGAGCATGGAAGAGAAGAGGAAGGGGAGAAAAGGAAGACGGACAGGAATACAGACTAGAACGGTTGAAGGAATAGCATGGAGAGAATGATGAAGTATGGAGTGAGATGGAGCAGATTCATCTCCATCCATGACAGTTGATGCTATGAAAAGGTAGAAGTAAGTTTAGGAGTGAACTGCCTTGAACAGCGCCAGTGTTTGATATGGACAGAAAGCGGTATGGAGAATGAAAAGAGAAGTGGAAGCAAAACAGAATGAAGTATGAGGAAGAGAAGAGGAGAGAAGACGGAATTGACAATGGAGAGGGAAGGCATCACTGAGCCAGGGCGATATTGAAGTGGAAATCAATGAGTGATTTGTTACGATGAATGATATCTGTATCAGAAATGATGCTTGGTATAATGTAGTGATGTTGCATGGCAGGAATGAATAGACGAAAAGAACTCTTGCACCCTATCAAGTGGGTTGAGGAGGTAGCAGAAGAAGTCGATTATATCTCTCCTCCTCTTCTCCCGTCTCTTCTCACGGATAAATAAGAGATGAAGAAGCCTAGCTGGTCTCTATCTCTCTCGCACCTCTCTAAGTTGAATAGCACGACGGACGACATCTTCCAAGTGTGCTCTGAGACCTCTTGTTCCTCCTCCCCATCTCCCCTCCCTCTCTTTCTCGCCAACTTTGCCCATTCCGCCAAGTTAAACCTTGTAATGAAGTTGTCTCTCCTTCCTAGTCTTTCTTGTCTTTTTTCTTCGTCTTTTCGGAAGAGAAAGACACATGATATGTGAGATAGAAATGGAAGACGATTAGTGTGAATGGAGAGGACGGCGAAAGGTGAAGACATGGAGTGGCATTGAGTGAAAAGCGGGACGGTGGAGGGGGGGGGGTGGTGAGGAGAAGAGTGAAGGGGAGTCAGTGAGAGTATTCCTCCCTCCACATGTGGTGTCAAGAGAAGAGAAGAGGAAGAAACCAGAAGGACGGATTTAAGAGTGAGACGAAAGAAAGGAAGAAGGACTTGGAATAGTGGTGGATAGGTCGATGAGTGGCCGAGAGAGGGACTGAAGGGACGAAGGGACGAGATAGATGATAGGAGAGAGAGGGAGTACCTATCACTTGTGGCCACAACAGCTGACACGAAATGAAGATCGTCTGATGGAGGAAGGGAACTATCCAATGAAGAAGAAGGAACAAAGCATTGAGAGAGGTCGGATTGCACTCTTAAATGAAATGTACAAGAGTTAATCTAGTGAAGCAACAACTAACACTGAATTGAATGCACCTTTAAAATGGAAGAAGGGGCGGTTGAAAGCCCTCGATTCCCCAGCTTCTACTTGATCCATTCTACTTGCTGTATTCTCCACCCCAACAAAGAGATACACACAAATGCATTTTATATTTTGACGAGCTATGCTTGTATATACTTGAGAAGATGAGAAAGAAGGAAAAGAGGAATAAGGAATAGGCGGGAGAAAGAGGAACGGATGAGATAGAGAAGATGAGGGAGGTATTGAGAGGAGGGAAATGAACACGAACGGATGGAACTCACGGAAGGAATCGAGATGAGACATGAAAGGATGATAGGAGGAGAAGAGATAAGGTGGAAGAAGAATGGAAGAAAGGGATGCTGATGCAGTAGTGTGTAAGTAGTGAATACCACCGATGGTTAGCTACCCCATTTCGTATTCCTCCCCTATCCACCCCAGACTCCTTTCTTCCATTGAGTAAAAGAGCAGGAGAATGAAGTAGACGAGTAGTGAGAGAGAAGGGAAGGGAGTGAAGAGACGAGTGGACTGCGGATTGAAAGGGTGAAGTGAGAGAATGAGAAGCGGTGATTTAGAGAGGGAGAGAGACGTGAGAAAGGAGGAGGATGGATCAGGGGGGGGGGGGGAACAAGGAGAGGAAGAGGAAAGGAGGGGGCATTCACGGGGGTGTTGATTGTCAGAGAGAGGCGAGATCAAGCAGAAGTGAGGACAGTTACTGGATAAAAGTGGAAGAATTGATCATTGTCAGTCATAGATCTAGGACCACTGGTCAAATGGAACGTACGCTATATTTTCTCCTCCTCTGCAAAACGTGCGGTTTCCTTTGCTCACGATACAGCAAATATCTTCTATTTTTTCGAATCAC
>LS574369.1:3899-17334 GCA_900490775.1 Pristionchus maxplancki
CTCGTCCCTCCCTCCCTCTCCCTCCCTCCCCCTCCGCCCGCTGTTTCTAACCCGGCGTGACTAGCGCGCACGCGGGAGCGGCCTCACCTCGCTCCCCTCTCCAACCGTCGCACAGCTCACAGCTCGACTGGCGGAAGCTATGGCCTTTTAATTGTGCGCTATGGCTAGAAATTGGCTCCGCCCACTTTTGCCTCGTCCTGGGTACTACCCCTTCCCCGCTGTGCTCCGCGAGCGTGGTTTTTGATCCATAACTCGGCCTAGAGATGAGATTTTGCCAATCGGTAAAAAGCATAGTCTTATTCAGTGTTGGAGCTACACATTAGGCAAGAAAATCAGACTCCTAGATTACTTTGGTGAATGACGTTGTGCTCTCTAGCTTTAGCTTTCAAGTTTGGGGAGCTATCGAGCTTCGCGGACGCGTATGTGAATGGGGGAACCGGTGCTAGGTCGGATGAGAACCGGAAGTAGGCGTGAGACAACAGAGACGGTATTGCGAAATAGTTCGCATCCGACCTAGTGCCGGGGAACCGAGTGCGGGCTACACCAAAGGCGGCGTTGGTCGCGTTGGAGAGTTTTATTTATTTTGCCAAGGAAAGATATTCGCACATTGGACGAACAATCGCGAGCTGAATATGGTATAGTGGTGAGGCGCGCAAGTGACGGGTGCGATTGGTGGAACATATTGTCAAACAATGCGAATCGATTTAGAGGCGCAATTCGTCTAGGAGACATTGAGACATAGTATTGACGGGGTTACGAAAAGGTCTATTTTTTCGGCACCGGCTGAAGAAAATACTGAAGAGCTCGTCGCCCGTGATATTTGGGGAACTGGTGAAACATGGGGTGGTCGCCAAATGTATGTATGGGTAGAGAAGAGTACGAGATGGTAGTATTTCGTTATCTTCATCGTGGACTGCTCTCAATGTGTAGAATGTGCTAATAGTAATCCACTGTTGTCATTTAACGAGTAGGTGAGTTATTATTATTATTGTGAATGCGTCTTAAAGGGAAAGAATTGAAAACGTAGCCGAGAGCATGATATGGAGCAGCGATGAAGCCCGTAGGTAACAGGCTGAAAATAAAATTTTTAAATGCTGGATGCCGCTTTAGAATCGAGGAGAGTGGGGACATGAGACTATAGGATAGCGATGAAGCCTGGTGATAGCGGGTTGGTTTGGGCGTGGAGTAGGGGAATGAGAGATGTGACAGATGCCTTTTAATCCTTGATCAAATTGAATCTATGGAAAATCGAAGGATACGATTAGTAGGAAATACGAAATGATGTTGAAGCACGTAGTTGATGGGTTATTTTATTGTTCGATCAAAGACTGAACTCGGTATGTTTTGTTTTTGGGTTATCTGCTCAAAGCATTGAGATGATTGCCCGAGAGCCTGATATAGCGAATTGATGAAGCGCTTATCGGACGGGTGCTGAAAGTGGAATTTCCACTGCATGATTAAGCAGGCTTCAAGCGACTACTGCACTAGATAATGGCATAGTGTGGCTGATATCTGAAATGAATAATGTTCTTTGATCTATCCAGCTTAATCTCTGATGTCCTTGCAGGTCTACGTCGAAGAGGGCATCCTGGACCGCGCGGTGCCGGTCTTCGAGCGACGCGCACAGGTACGGTAGGGGAGGGTTACGGTAGAGTTACGGTAAGTTCTTTTTACTGAATTTGACAATTATTGTGCTTCGTGGAGCATAATGAGGATAGGTATGGTAAAAAAAAGATTTCAACGAGAATTCTTCGATGTATTGTTGTTGAACTCCCTGGTGGGTACATGTAATAGCTGTGAACCGAGAGACTAATGGGTTTGATCAACTTGTGGGGCTTGTGTGGAATGTTTGAGATGTCTTGGGTAGAATGGCGGCTTGTTAATTAGACTAATTAACTAATTAATTAGCTAATTGCAGGTTCACCGTGACCTGCTGAAGGCGCCGCTCAACTACGTCATCAAGGTGCTCACGAGGAGTGTGCAGGAGAGCGAGGGTGAGTGCGGGGGATCGGGACCTACCGCAGAGCTTATCTGGTGACCTGCAGCATTCGTAAGGGGCTAAAACAAGGGGAAATGTTCGCGAATGTTCGCGAGGAGTCTGCAGTAGGGCATGAATTACCGTTTGGATAATATATTTAGTTTCCTACCGCTAAATAGTAGTAAAAAGGAGCTAAAAGGACTTGTGCTCGAGAGTTGAAACCAGTGATGAGCGATATCCCCAATGTTGGGTTTGAACCCGCGCGTACGGGAACCCCGAACCCGCGAAAACTGATTTTTTCAGAGTTGTTTGAAAAATTTGTTAGAAAAATTGGGTAGGCGTTTCTTTGCTTCGGCCTGGCGATAACCTCACTCGTGTCTTCGAATGTGTAATGTATTTCGTACACCGCCCCAAAACACAACAATGTTCCTCGATGCATTCTTTTGTAGATAATAGAATGATTAATTAAATAGTAATCAATTATATATTTAATGTAATTAGTAATTAGTAGTCGCTGGCTATCTGGCGTTTATTGTATATATATATATATATATATATATATATATATATATATATATATAATATATATATATATATATATATATATATATATATATATATATATATATATATATATATATATATATATATATATATTGAAACAAGCGTGTTAGTAAGGCTACTGGTTGATAGGGTGTTTCCGATCCACTCTACAATATTTTTGTTAATTAACAATTTTAATTTATTAATAATTAATAATCGCAGGCAGTCTGGCGGCGCTGCTGCCGCTGCTGCGCTTCGTCGCCGCGCGACACGTGCAGCTGTCCACGATCGCGGAGGTGATAATTAATTAATTAGTTAGTAATTAGCATTAATTATCAAACGAATTGGTCAACTATCCACGATCGCGGACTTCCATAGGTAGCCGATCAATTCACCGTTACGTGCGCTCATCGGCAAAATTTGATAAAAATAGGTACCTGGTGGTTTGAGGGCGCGCTCATTTATGATTCGGGCCTTGGAATGTCATCGAACAATGATCTCTTGATTTTCCTTGATCATCCTACTATCTCTTGGCCTGTGAGCAAGCAATTATGTTTCGAATTCTTTTTTAAAAATATATTCCTATTTCAGAACGCCCATCTCGAGCAGCCGTACCAGTCTGCCTTCCGCGCGCTCACGCTGCGCTGCAGCAGCTACATCGCCGACTACTTTGAGCGAGGAGCCGGTGAGAAACGTTTAATACGGATTTTTCAGGCAAAAGTGGTCTTATAACGAGTTTGAACACAGCTATTGGTGACAATCAATTGTAGTTAGCGAGGAGCGGGTGAGAGAGAGTTGGAGTTTATTGCAATAAAAATGGAAAAAACGGTCGGGAACTTATCATAGGTTGGCATACAGTAGAGGTATCTTGTTGGTAGCGGTAGCAGCTACATCGCCGACTACTTCGAGCAAGGAGCGGGTGAGGCATTTGTTGGGGTTTATTTAAGTAAAAATGGAAAATAACGAGCGGGAACTTAGCATGGGCTGTTATGTACGAAATAGAAATCTGTTGGAAGGGGTGAGTAATTGTCCATTTTGATATTTCTGAGTTCTAGGTGAAAATGAAGAGCTGTGGTTTTGCTTATTACTTATTACATTGCTTTTTACTTCCATTGAGGAGCCGGTGAGGCATAATCAATTGTTTTCTTGCGTTTGAGTCACTATTATTGGTGCCGGGCGAGTGGAATTGGCCTTATGAGCGTTCCGAAACATGAAAGTCGCACCTTTGAACATCGCGGAGCTTGTAGTGGCGATGCAACATGAAATTGGCATTTTGCAATAGTAGCTTTGTTGATGAAGATCTTTCCAATCACCTATTGAACATCACTAACCTCTCATTGTTTCTAGTGAAGCTGAAACGTGAAATGTTCTAGGTAGATGCAACTTTGATTTCACATCATGTTTTAATTTTGTAAAATTAATTAACTTAATTTACAGGAACTGAGGTGAAGTTCGTGCCCTCGGACGGCAACGTGCACCCGGTGACGGCGAGTGTGAGTTTGTTTTTGTTATTTTAATTAATATTATTGTATTTTTAAATTTATTCTTATATTTGTAAGCATGTATGCAAAACGAGGATGCGATATTAGTTTTTTTTCGAAAACCTACGTGGCAATGGAATTGAGGCAGTGAGCTGTGTATCCTTCTGAGATTGATGTGACAGAAGATCACCTAGCACTCGGGGTTTGGGTGATGTTAATCGCTAACTGACTTTATTTTCTCTGCAGACGCTCAACACGCTGTACCTGCTCTCGCACTACCGCCAGGTCGTCACGAATCAGGTACGGTAGCTAGCGATTATCGATTGATTTCGATAGGGAAAATTGAGGAACGGTACTTATTGATTGCTTACTGTAGGAGGGCATATCAGTCATTTTAGTTTTCGATCATCTACGGTACTTTAGAATTATTTGTCCTGATTTTCGATTGGTCGCTCGTAAAGCGATGCGGAGCGTTCCCGTTTCACATGCACTACTCAAGATGCATGAATTGAGATAGTTAATGTGGGTTGGTCTCTTCTGGGTATAAAAATCACATACTCTACTCGCGATTGCAAATTTGTTTTGAATCGATTGTTTGCTAGTTGCCGATTGATCAATCTTACCGTATTTAAGATTACGATACCATCTTTCCGTTCAGGTGCTCAGCCTGAACGCGCAGCCGAACGAGCCGGTGGCGCTGCTCATGCCGAAGCTGTTCGGTGAGTCCGATCGATTCTGATTTTCCTACCGTAGTAAATCGATAACTACCGTAGTAGTAGGGTTGCCAACCGCATGGGGAAAACGAATAATTGATTAGCGATACCTTAGGAAGCGCGAATTTTTTTTTTGAAGTTTTCACTCCGGGGAGGCGTAAATTGCCTCCGGGGAAGGCGCAAACGCCGACCCTCACCCTTTCGGACCCCAGCAGTGAGGGTTGGCCGTAAGGTCCATTCAAATCCACGATCGGCGCACTCATTATTTGTGTAACCACTTTCGATGATCAAATGCGCACGACCCATCGATATCTTAGGAAATAAACATCGCTATTAGTGAAAGCAATGTGAGATTTGGGAGTTTGTACACTCGACGGACGATGCAACGCATCGAATCGCATCTCCTCGTCCTTGAAGTGGTTTTGAAGCAGAAAAGAGCTTGCTTTTGTATTTTTGGAAGAAAAGAACTCTTGTGATTGGTGAATCGCGCAACTGCGCGTATGTATGATTGTGTTGAAACAAATATCTGCTACGCATTGTCATTGTGCGAGCCAGCACGTTCATAGGGATCAGATGAAACGCACATGCGCATGGTCCGTGCTCGGGCGCCATGGTATTTCCGGGAGGAATTCTTTTACCGGGATTGAGTATTACAGTAACAGCTCCAGCGTCTACTGTAACCCCATTCATTAAAGCCCAAATGATGACCCAGTTAGGGCTACAGCACCCCTATCCTACCGTAACCCTCCCTGATTTTACCTTAATGCCATCCATTCCAGCCAAAATGCTCTCTCATCTCGGGCACGTGCTGCGGGCGCGCGCCGAGACCTACGACGACCCGACGCTGGCGGCCATCTTCTCACTGAACAACAGTAATTATATCGCCAAAGCGCTCGGGGTGAGTGGTGTAATTTGAGGATACGGTAGCCGAGTTATTGGAAAAGGCGCTCGGGGTGAGTGATGTGTTGAGTGGTGTAGTTTGGGGATACGGTAGCCGACTGGTTCGAAAAGGCGCTTTGCCATCTCGCTGCAACAGCAATTATATCGCCAAGACGCTCGGGGCGAGTACTATTATTGGATTCACTGTGAAATGTGATAGAAAGATGCTAGGCGCGTACATTAGTGCATACGTGGGCAGGGGCCCATCGAAAATAATTTTGCAGGTAAGAGGAAGGCAAAAAATTGCAGCCACGTGTCCACCCGAAAAATTTTGCCAGCAGGGCCAAAAAAATTTTTTCACCCTCCCCCCCCCCCCGGTCGCCGTGACGCCAGCAGCAGCCTAGTGGCCAAATCCCAGACTGTTGAAGCAGTAACCTGTCAAAACCCGTGACGCCACGCCCTATTTTCGCCGCAGTTCTGCAGCCTCATGCCACCTGGTTTGGAAAAATGCAGGCACATGCCGTTGGACCGCGCCCACCTATGCATTAGTGATTAGATAGCACAATTGGTCAAACAAAGCGTTAGGGCGAACAAACGTCAGGAAATAGGCGAAAATCTATCTTTACCGCACATCCAATTGACATCTATTGTCCGATCACGCATAGGTGCTTATGTGTCATCTTGGTGAAACATTAACCGAAAAGGAACAACACAGCGTGTCAGAGTGGATCGCCTCCTTTGTTCGCCGCGGCGGACGTATTCTAATGCGCCGGGTCATTCTGCGTCGCTCAATTGGGAATGGAGCGGCGAGAAATGAGTGAAAATTACGAAAATTTGGGTGGAAACTCATGCAATACCATCAAGATAACGCATGTTTTTAATGATCGGCGATGTCGAATCACTCCACCAAACAGTGTAGAAGTCGCTCTGTTGTTTTTGAGCCATTTGGTTACCAGCAAAACTCGCCGTGCTCACTTATTGCTTTTTACTGAAATTCTAGGGAAGTTATCTACCCTTCATCTTTAATTAAAACCCACCACCATCATTATCATTTAAAAGCTCATAAGAAGGGCTACAATCTGATGGCTGCGATTTTTGATAAAATTCCTCATATTGAAATTAAGTCGAAAAAACAACCAAAAAATGAACATAAACACGATTATCTCTTTAACCCGGGATGTTATCAAAAATCGCAGCCATCAGATTGTAGCCCTTCTTATGAGCTTTAAAATGATAATAATGGTGATGGGGTTTAATTAAAGATGAAGGGTAGAAAACTTCCTTCCCGTTTTTCATTTTCAACGGTGCATCACCGTGTCATTTCACGTTCGCACGCGGAATGACGCGGTCTCTGTGCGTTCGTTTCTGAATAAGTTTCACTGAGCCATCAATACTAATTTCTCTGAACGTATTTCGCTTTGGACACGTCGTCAAAATCGAAATATGTTTCACTGGTCATACATCACTTCCCATCATTTAATATCAATACCCTCTCATTTCTCTACACCGACCCATCGATGAGCAGATCAGCGAGCAAAATAAGAGGACGGAAAAAGGATCAGATAGATAGAGGGGAGAGATGGCCGTCCGCCACGCAAATGAGGTTTTCGATCCAATCTGACACGCTGTGAACAATGGCTTTCTAAGACGAGCCATTGACAGTGGAGTTATTCGTCGGTTGTTTGAGGGAACGGAGCTGAATGAAATGGGATGGTTTGGCATCTTAAAATTAGGAAGTTTGCGGATGCAATGGGCAGTGATAGTTTAGACTTGTTTGGGCTACAATGATGCAACCCACATTTCCTGATTAATCGAATCAAATCCAGTGCCAAGTTCAGCTCTGTGGTAAAGGTGAACCATCGGTTCCCACCCTGATCTACCGTAATCTCATAAGATCCGTTCAGGACGAATCCTCCGGCCTGCTGCCCGTCCTCCGCGAGCAGAACGCGCACATCCTCCAGTTCTACCTGGACGCCATTCAGAAGCACATCTCGGAGTACATGGCGAGGTACGGTAGCTAGGGGTACGGTATTCAGGGACCCTGAATCAGGGTATCGATTTTTTTGTTTGGGTTACGGTATTTGGAGCACTGTAGTATAAAAAGAGCCACGAATCGCTAAAATGGTTTATTCAAATGCAGTTCTAAAGAAATGGCAATGCAGCAATACAGGAGGATTTTAATGACAAAAATGGGGAAATACGCGATGGGTTCGGTTGGGTTGAATCGGGGTTTCAGTAGCTTTTTAGTTCTCGCACCACGCATTCTCCTTCCTGATTTGTTCCTCCTCCTCGGGAGTGAAATCGTTCTTGATCCCGAACGTGGCTCTGAGCTCATCGGGCGATTTTCCCTGGAACAACAATCAATAATAATAACAACAATAACAATAACAACAACAATAATATCACATACCTTGATCATATTGGCGACGGTCTTGCAGCAAGTGGCAATCAGTGCGTTGATGTCCAAATAGTTGGCGGCGAGGAGAATATCGAAGAGTACGGACTGCTCCTTGTCCTGCAATCGATTGATAATAACAATAACAATAATAACAAAACAACAACAAAAACAACAACAACAAACCTTGAGGAAGTCCACATCCCACTGCGGAATGTCGTCAGTTCTCTTCTCCGCGTCGTCATCCTTGTCCTCTCTGACGGGGTCATCCTTGTGCTGGGTCAGCCACGCAATAACCTGCAAGCATCTTGGTGATCTTCCGCATTTTTTGACACAATAATTGCGTCTATGTCTCGATATTGGTTGCAATTGTTTTCACTACCGGAAGGAACGCCAGCGGGTATTTGTACATAAAGTGGGAAGAGAAGTTCTCCTCGCAATTGCTACATTCGCGCCGCTCAAAGAGCGCTTCTAGTGGGCATAGAAAATGTAGGCCCGAAATTGTATGCTAACCTGCTGGAGCACGGCGCCGGACACGTTGGGCAGGGGGATGGGCATCGCGGCGGCGTCCGTATCGGTATCGTCGAGACCCATGGTCTAAAAGGTGGAGATGAAGAGCGAAAATGGATAAGGACAAGGATTTTGCAAGAGGGTTAGTATCGGTTTCGTCGAGACTCATGGTTTGGAAGGAGGGGAGGGATAAGAAATGGGGTTTGGCGGTATCGGTTGCCAAGGTAGTACTGGGTATTGGCCAGAGTTTAGGGAATACGGCAGCAGAGTTGACAGAGGATGGATTATGCTGTGAACAGTGTCTCTGCCTAGTCTCATTCTCTAGTCAGATAAATCGACTAGAGGGGTCGGAATGAGAGGGAGACAAACTCTCAATTCCATTGTTCGTCTCCCCTCGTTCCGACCCCTCTAGTCGATTAGTCTGACTAGAGAATGAGACTAGGAAGAGACACTGTTCACAGCATAAGAATGGGGGTTAGGGGTGAGGTGAGATAATCTAGGAGAAAGGGGATGGGGTCGACTTACCTCAATGAGGGTTTCGATGGTTTTAGCAGCCTTGATGACCGCGCGATCGACGGTGAAGGGCATGTTGTCGGAGGAGTGGAGGGTGATGGACATGTTGACTGCTGATGAGTGAACACGATGGTTTACTGAGGGAAAACGAGGGATTTTATAGGCGAGGGGCGGAGCCAGGAGTGGTGAAAGACGCGCGATCTGGAGTATTCAGAGCAAGGGAAGAGTGCCGGTGGGGTTAAATCGGGAATTGTGCGAGTAGGAGTGGTGAAAGACGCGCGGTAATGTATATTGAAGCGAAGGAAAACAGTGCCGGTGGGTTCAAAGAGTACATGATGAGATGAGAAGGCCAGATGGGATTGTAGGCCATCTCACCCAGTGGGGGAAATGAAGTGAAAGCGGGGCAAGCTTGAATTCGGGGCTTGCTGAAACGCGACCACAGGGTTTTGTTTGAATGTGATAAAAATCAATTATAATCGAATAAAAAATTCTTTTTTTTCCGAATAGAAGGTTCAATTACATTACACATTTGTTCGACGTCGAATCACTGAAAAAATCATACCACAGAAATATTTTGAAATTCGTGACACCCGAATTGGGAGGAAAAAACGGGGGAAAAGTGGAATGCCAAAAGTTAGGGCACACTCGGCGAGCAGAGCCTCACCTTTTATACACGTTGTGAATCACCATCTCATTGTGGCAGGGAACATGTGGGGATGGTGTTAGTGTGCACGTTGAAATTTTTATTGTTGTACATGGTTGAATCACCACAACAGTTATCGATAGGCAATGGAGTACAGTAATCCCCCGCATTCCAGCTGGTACCCGGTGCTGCAGACGATCACGGCCGTCGATCAGATGCATCCGGAGGATAGGGTGGCGATGCGGAGCATGATTACGGTAGGTCATTTTTCTTGATTGGGATATGATTTTATTTTCCGTGACAAGGTGCAAAAAAGGAATTGTCTAGCAACGGAATCAGTGAAACCTTATGTAGACAGTGAAACACACATCCGCCGATTGGAGACGGCACATTTGTTTCTGAAACACTGCGAATGTAACAATTCCTCAAATTACTATCTACATCGTTAATTCGGATGGGCCCATGCTATGGGTCCATGCAGATGCCTTTTCAGGAAAAATTCTTCGGATTCGTCGATATTGGCATTATTCCAGGCGTTCATGCGCGAGTTCGATCCTTTGGTTACTGTATTTTGTAGCTATCGAGAACTGACTTTAAAAAAAACTTATTCAGGCTTTCACGCGCGAGTTCGAGCAGACGGTTTCGGCGCAGCGCGGCTACTGCGTGACGGACCCGATACTGGCGGACCAAGTCAGGGTGAAGGTAAGATGATAAATCAATCGTGAAAATGAGCTTGTAAGTCACTAGTTTCACACAATGTATAGAAAACGGTGGTGGGACAATATTTAAGTTGCAGCCGGTGAACCATGAATAAAATAGAAACTTCTTCGTGGAAACGAACAGATTGTTCACAATGCACCCTGCGGTTTCTGGCTTCGCCGATGAAGTAATGGCATTGATTGTGTCTCAAGATTACTGGTACAATCTTGACTCTTGTATAAAAAAAATATAATATCTCAAGCGGCAAAAGGTATTCACTATTAGGTTTCGCCGTGATCATACAATGGGTTGGTTGCTGGTAGCGATATTGAATCGTTTATGGCCATTTAATTTAAAAATAATCATTATAAAGTGAATTAATTGTAGGTGAAAGCAGCAGTCGTTCCGATGTACGCGAAGCTGTACAACAAGGCGAACGCGCTGACTGGAGCGGCCTCGCTGTCCAGCCATCTGAGGTATGGTATTGGTTGCGGTAGCATGGGTTACGGTATCCTCTGATTATGGTACACATTGGATGAAGTAGGGGATTACGGTAGGATAAGAGGACGCGCTCACTGTCGTCGAGCCATCTGAGGTAAGGGGGAAAGTACAGTAGCCTGGGATAGCGTATGATTGGGATACGATAGGATCGAAAAAGATCATGTGGAATATAAAGAGAACTGTTGTTTTTGGTGTAGAGTTGTGTATTATATTGCGCACTGACAAGGATGTTATAGTGTTTTAACAGATTCGATGCTAAATCAGAATTGTTCTATGTCGACATTTCTCGTGTATATGCATTTTGCGAAACAGCGATCGACTGATTGAAATTGTGCGGGGTCGAAGATTGTTGAGCTGTTAAATGCGAGATATTGCACATGTTTTAGTGAGCAGGTGCATTGAGGATGCAGGAGCTGTTGATGTTAACGTAGTTGGGCGTCTTGGTAATGAGTCCATCTTTGTTAACAGATAATAACAAAACAATAGCTTCATTCCAGATACACCGAGGAGAGTCTGGACGTGAACATCGATCGCCTGTTCGACGTCGCTATCTAATTTATTGATTTATCGATTTTTAATCATCTATTTATCGATTTTTCGGAACCAATTTATTTCTTGAGCTTGTAGATTTGTATCATACGTGCTAAATTACTCATATGTTGACATACAAAGATGAATGTTTGAGGGCTAATTTATTACTGTAATCAGGCATTACTTTCACCTAGCGCTCTAAATACGAGTCGCCGTCCCTTCGTTTTGCACACTCTTTCGTCAGTTGACCGGGCGAGAGAGTGTGCTAAATGAAGAGACGGTGACTCGTATTTCGAGCTCTATTTCCTCCCCCATTCCCCACCGCGAGCCGATTGTCAAATTGTTTGCAGAGCATAATCATATTGTAGTAATACAAGAATATTCCATTGACCATATTGTGATAAATTGCATTGCTTAATTGTGTGAAGGAATCTTGTGACTTGTCGCCGAGCACTTTGTCATACCTGGAGGGGATGGAAAAATGTATTAGATTGATTTGCTGGGAATCTTGGTCCATGAGTCTTGGAGCTACAGAAATCTATTGTTACAGTTGATGGGCGTGTAGTAAGGCAAGGGAGAGAGAGAGGGAATCACTGCTTTATCTCCAGACGAGAGTGAGGAATAAGGGGAACCCGGTCTTTATATAGACCGGGACGAGCGAGGCCCGTATGGGGAAATGAGGGCGAGGGAACAATGTCTCTTCATTCCATAATCTTCTAATCCAATCTTGTTGATCTCGTTGACCTCGAAGGCGACGTGTACTTAACACTTTCACGTAGATCAGCGCTCTCTCACTTCTCTACCCAACTCCTCCCCCTAGTGATCAACTCAGTGTCACTAGACTACTTTAACTAGGGTCTCTTAAGGGTGTGGGAGAGATGAGAGGCGACTTCTATAAGTGGTTAGAAGTTTGGGAAGTTCGGCTAAGCCTACGTCTTCCGACATCAGATTACAGCGGAGGGACTCTGTCTACCTCTAGCGTGGTATCTGAATACTGTATAATTAGATCTAGTTTATGCTCTGACTCGATTGCTCTCTGGCTAATGAATCTGTCTAAATAGAGCTTGGATAATAGAAACAAGTTTATGCTCTAACTCTATAGCTCTATTAAGCTAAGGAATGTGTTTCAGTAGAACTTACTATTGGAAACGAGATTATGCTCTGACTCATACGCGCTTTAGCTAGAATCTGTTTCAGTAGAGCTTAAATATTAGACTAGAGGGCGTCTTCCCCCAGCTCTACTGGTGGGATGCTATTTGCAGAAGACTCCCTATCTTTACCTCAGTTATATTACTGAATTGATTAAATTTTGGTCGAAAATATACTAAATGGAAAACAGTCAAACAAAGTTCAGGGAGGTGGAGCTAAGCTCTATTGGGCGTAGGATGATCAGTCCCACTCAACACACCTTTAACTTCTGCCGCTCTTTGGATTCCGTTGCGGTAGACTGGTCCTAGATCCATGTCGAATCTCTGGATCGACTCTCTTCCCCAAATTGAGGATGATGGGGGTATTCAGGACAAACAATCGTGTTAGGATCAGCTTGGATCCCCATTTGACCTCGGTCTGCAGCACACCTCGGAATCTGAGCAGCTGGCCACCGTAGGCCTTTGCTGCACGGTGTGTATTCTGGAGATCGGGTCTGCCCAGGGCTTTCCACGTCTGGTAGCCTATGATCGACACAGCGGAGCCTGTATCCAGCTCAAACTCAATGGGAGTCGTGCCAATTATTGCCTCGATGAGGCATTTGGGCGGAGTAATCTCGGGTATGAGATCCACAGCGTGCACTTCAATGTGGTCGATATCGTACTCGTAAAGACTGGCCTCATCTTCACTGACAATATTTGCTGACTCATCATTTAAACCATTGTATCTACAGTCATCGGTACTGTGACCATTAGTCTTGCAGATATGGCAGAAATGCTTTCGCTGGGTCTGAGCCCTTGAATACTCTCTTTGATTGTGTCCTGGTCTGGAGTTGCGATTTCTGTGATTAGGGTGTTCTCCCTTTCTATCACGAATCGCATGTACCGTGTCCAGTCCGGTACG
>LS574369.1:18076-52344 GCA_900490775.1 Pristionchus maxplancki
CTTGCCCGTCTGTTCGATCAGTTTCATTCTAGTGTCGTCCGACCGTACACCAGAGATGAATGCGAGAGCAATGAATGCGTCTCTGACATCTGTGATCTTTTCAAACTCGCATGACCTGGCTGCACCTTGAAGTTCTGCGAGGAACTCTGCTAGATTTTGAGTGCTTTTCTGAGACAGCTGCGTTAGTTTGAATCTCTCAGACATAACTAACGTTTTCGGTTGAAACCTTGCCGTCATGGCATCTTTCAACTGCTCATACGTATACTCTTCTAGCTCTTTGTCGGGCAATAGCCCTTCCAGAATACCGTAATTTACGTCACCGATTTCGTCGAGAAAAACGTACTTCTTAGCATCGTCGGAAACATTCCGAAGTTTCATGAAGTTTTCCAGACGTTTCAACCAAATTCTCCATTCATTGGAAGGTACGTAGGGACCGGGAGGTTTACCTTGGTAGGGCGCTACTCCCACCGCAATAATCTCCGGTTTCACATCCTTGGAGATTGAGTTCACATCATCGATTTGGAAAATATCGAATACTGAGTGATCGTAATCCGCACACGGAGCTTTTTCTGGAAACATGCCTGACCCTAGGTCACGCGAGGAATTACGTCTACTAGACACCTCGGATTCGGTATATACCGTAGTCTCTATGGACATTTCGGACATGCTCCAAGATCTATGCATCGTTTGGGAGTCTACTACGTCTTTCGCAGGTCTTTGCCTGGTATCATTCGCAGGTCTTTGCCTGGTATTATTCGCAGGTCTTTGCCTGGTACCGGAAGCAAGAAGATCTTCCGGTGACGCCCGCACACCCGAACTACTAGGTGTGCGAGGAATACCATGAGGTTTACCCGAAGCAAGAAGATCTTCGGGTGACGCCCGCGCACCCGAGCTACTAGGTGCACGGGGAATTGGGGACTCCTCATATTTTGGTATGGTATGGGTCGAGGGGGTATACCGACCCTCCACTCGTGGGGGAGTGGGTGTCCTCGATCGGCCCAATGACGTAGTAGACGACATGATAGACTTGAGGGGGCTCTTGTTGCTGTGCTTGCTCATCGGGATGGTGGTATCTGATACTGGAAGTTATCCTCGGATACGGGTAAGATGGAGGTTGATCTCCTGGTTGACTACAGTAACTCAGAGGGGATCACTCTGGGGGAAACCTTGGATACTGCAGTCGATCTTGGTCCGCGTAGCTCGAAGACTGAACGCCAGTTGGTGGGCGTGTAGTAAGGCAAGGGAGAGAGAGAGGGAATCACTGCTTTATCTCCAGACGAGAGTGAGGAATAAGGGGAACCCGGTCTTTATATAGACCGGGACGAGCGAGGCCCGTATGGGGAAATGAGGGCGAGGGAACAATGTCTCTTCATTCCATAATCTTCTAATCCAATCTTGTTGATCTCGTTGACCTCGAAGGCGACGTGTACTTAACACTTTCACGTAGATCAGCGCTCTCTCACTTCTCTACCCAACTGTTACAGTAACGAAGCGTCTTCAGTGAAGGATGAATGATGCTTTGGCGTCAAATCGACGCGTCAAGGTAGTGTTAATTTATTATATTTTGAGATGGATATTCGCTCGCTTGGTGGGATACAGTGGCACTGTCAATGTTAGTACTGCGTAACGCATTCTGTCCACGCTTCTAGGGCAGGTTCATTGAGCATAAAGTATAACACTTGCATGTTCCCGAAAAAAGTAAATATAATTTCAAAACAGTAACTCGTGTTTGGTTATAGAGAGAAGCGGTCACCATCGACAATGATGAGTTGACCAACGAGCTACCGCCCGAGAAGATTGTGAAGACGGAGGAAGATGAGGTGAGGAATATTCATATTTCGTGTCAAGCCCTTCTTCGCTTTAGAATGGCGTTATCTTAGTACAAAGATTCACATAATAATAAATATTGCCCATCTCTAGCCGCCCTTCCCGACTCCCCCTCCCTCCCCATCAGTCACCGGACTGCAGCAGAGAGTCGCCGAGTTGGAGGAGCAGTTGCAGGTAGGGGAAATTACGAGGAATGGACTGACTCTCTCATTTCACAACGCACTCTCGTCGGTTAGAGAAGCGAGAGAGCACAGGAAAGTGAGAGAGTCAGATCATTTCTCCAAATTAGCCTCTGCATGACATTGTGGTCTGAAATTGGCAAAATATTAGTTGTCTGAAAACGGTAGGCAATGTATGTCGGGAATTCAATTTTTATTAGTTTTTATGAGATTTTTATGGATGAGTGGGCAAATCAATGAAAAAACGTTATAAGAGATATGAGGCGAGCCATATTTCGCATTTATTAATTCGAATTCGTAAGGAATTCATCGTTGTAGGACGTCGAGCGACGACTGTCGGCGTCGATCGAGTGTGAGTGCTGGCGCAAGCGGACGGTGGAGGCGCTGCTAGGTGCGTTTTGGCGTTCGGCTGCCAAAAAGAATCTGAATCCGTTTTGGAGCACGACAAAATCTCTTTGTGTATCCTTGGTAATCTCGTTTTCGCTGCAACAGAATGCCGTGTTTTACACTCGACTACCTTAAAAAGCGCTAGACTTGGTTAGATGTCCTCTTTTACTTCAATTGTGAAACACGAAATAGGTGGATTGCGAGCAGTCCTCTCTCTTGATTGTCGATTATTTTTTCAGACTCGAAGGAAGGCATTCTCGACGGCACGAATAAGGCGCACGAACTACAGGAGAGGTTGGCAGAAATGTTTATTCTCGAAAATTTTCACTCTTGAATTTTCCTGTTGCTGCTCTAAGCCTTTGGTGAGAAACAGCGGCTAATTGCGGGATGAAAGGGTTAAAGACTTTCGCCGAAACCTTTATGCAGGTTGGTCGATCTCTCGGCGCAATTGGACGATGCGAGAAGAGAGGCAGTGAATGCAAATGCGTATTTTTTTAAAAAAAATATAAAATAATATTTAACAATTTAAAATAATATATTTCAAATAAAATTATTAATAATTATTTATGCAGCGAGCGCACGCGTGAGGTCGCCGCGCTCAAGGAGGAATTAGCCGAAGCGAGGTTTGCGCATGTAGCCTCCGTGGTCACAGCGCGGTGAGTACCGTAATTACGTACTGGGTCATCAGCAGAGTAGGAAAAGGTCGTCAAGAACTACCTAAAATCCGTAAACATACCCGTTTTTCGAGAGTTGGGTCGACATGGAAAACTATCGAAAAGTTGAAAAGATACCCGATTTTCGAAGAATTGGCCTGTTTTCGACGATTTTTCATAAACATACCCGGTTTTTCGAATAATGTGCCACCTGACTTTTTCATCTATGGGTGAGTGCCGTAATTACGTACTGGGTAATTAGCCGGTTCAGAACTGTGAATTTGTTATGCCGATTGTTAGAATGAAATGCGTTCCAGCGTGCTGGCTGACGAGAACAGCGAGCTCAAGGCCGCCATGATAAGGTTTGTTCTGCTCCCTTTTCTATGATTACTTGCTATTGATCGGAGTACCGTAAATAACTAATGGTCCATTGGGTCGTTCGTCGGGTCAGAACCGTGATTTCAGGGAGATGAACAGGTCGCGGCAGCTGGGCGCGGATCTGCTGCGCGGCAGCGACGAGCACGCGCGAGATCGGGCGAGGTGAGCAATACGGAACTAGAGTGTAGTCTCGAATAGGTCACCGTCTCTTCATTTCACACACTCTCACGACTGGTAAGTGAGTGTATGAAATACAGATACGGTCACTCATATTTCGAGCGCTGAATCTTAGAATTAGAAAATGATAGGCGCTGCAGCTGCTTTGTGTGCAATTTCATTGCGAAAATGGAGCGTTTTTCATATTTTCCCTAAAGTCGGGGATTGATGAAAGAAACCCGCAGGAATGCCGATTATATGAACGCTCGTGTGTACTGTGAATGAATTCGGGTCCTTTTTGTAGGATCGATCAATTGACGAGCTGGCTTGCCTACTGCCAGCAGAACACGCTGGCGCTGCTGCAGCAACCTCCATCAGTGCTGCAGCTGCAGCAACCTCCATCGATGCAGCAGCTGCAGCAGCCCACTCCTATGCAGCAGCTGCAGCAACCTCTGCATCCTCGCGTCCCGCTCGCCAAGACCGCGCGTGAGCCTTTCTTTCTATTAATTTGCAGTTATTTTTATTACAGTCGAAGCGTAATCTTGCCAATTTCAGATCCCTTCAACGTCTTCCAACTCTGCCGCCCCGACCTGCCCGACGGTTAGCGCCTTTTACTTTATTAAATTTATAATTAATATTTTCTTGATTATTAAATTAATAATTAATAATTAATTTGCAGCCATTTCGTTCGAGGGGGCTGCGGCGCAGCTGGGCGCGGCGCTGCGAGCGGGCGATCACTGGCGGCTGAGCGAGAGCAACGTGCGAGCGGCCATCGTGGCGCAAGGAAATAGGGAGGACGTGGCGGAGACGGTGCGGGTTTGTTCATTACTGATGACAATTCGGCAATCGTCTCTCCTCATTTCGTGTACTCTCTCGTCTCTCTGACCGGCGAGAGATCTTTCGAAACGAGAGACACTGACAATGAAATTCGAAAATATTGAAAAGCCTTCATTTAAAATTAAACAATAGACGTTACTCCGTTTTCTTTTGACATTCTAGTGGCCATCTCCAGAGTGGAATCATAATATAAGCGGAACGATTTAATATAAGCGGAACGGATTAATTTTTCCAGGTCGAGTGCGCGCCCTGCCATGAATGGCTGCGCATCGACGACGATGTGCTCCGGCACTTCCTGGATGGGCGACACAGGGATAATGTGAGTTATCTACAGTATTCCGAATGGAAATCGGGAATCTCAAAATTACATACACCAAATAACAGAAATGTTCGTTTCTACGGTAATGGGGGAAATCTGGTATGCAACCAATCAGAAAACCAGACCGGTCCATGTTTTCGAAAATGTCATGGCCAGTCACAGAAGCGATAGAGCATGTACTAGTGATGACAATCCGGCACGCGCCTCTCTCATTTCGCGTGCTCTCTCGTCTCTCTGACCGACGAGAGATCATTCGAAACGAGAGAGGCGCGTGCCGGATTGTCATCACTACCGTGTACTGCAGAGGGAATCAGGTGAACACTGCAGGTGTTCTCGTACGCGCCCGCACCGGCCGTCTCGCAGCCGGCCGTCCACTTCTGGCTGCAGCAGCTGCGCAAGGCCCGTCCGACCCTGCAGCAACCGGCTGCAGGTGCTGCTTCTTCCGGTGAGAAGGATTAAAGGGATAGCTTTTAAGCTATAATAGACCCCCTTAATTAGATTGTACCCCGTTCCTATGAAATAACTTGTTGTTCTTTGTTATAGTCTGAAAGACTGTTTGTTTTGTTGGTTTGATCATTTTGCTTACGTTGACAGTTTGAATACGCTGGATAAAGTTGTTTTACAGAAATATGATCGAGCATAATAATAGTGTACTAATGAAACATGGAGCCTTGTTCAGATGCACTTTTGATTTTTATCACGTTTTTTAAAAAAAAATTTGTAATTATTTAGTGCAATAACCTAGATGAAATTACTAATCGAAAAAGTCAATAATAACAAAATGAGATAAAGTATGAACTATTTCGAATACACTGCTAGAGAAAATAGCTTAGTAATTGAATAAAGTGACTGTGATGATTAATACCGTCTACCATTATTCTCCATTCGTCTCTTTTTCATACTTTTATCTCCTGCAGATTCGTCAACCAAGCTATGATCCCTCTGCAATTAATCAATTCTGTCACAATAACTCGAAAGATCGTTACCTTATTAGCCTTTGTCTTGAATTTTTCTTGAATCGTCCGACTGAGAGATCCTCCCATGCTGAAAATCGTTATTCACCATTTAGATTCCAAGCTTAGATATCGGCACATACAAAGATGATGAAGTCAAAAACTTAAAATTTATAACCTCCCTGCCACATTTATTCGCATTTTTATTTGGTACACTGACATGAACAAGAGATGCCTTAGCAGGAGATGATTTCCGCACGCTCTCTCACCTCAAAGAGTACAGGAAATGAAGAGGCGATTTATTGCCAAGCACGAACGTCAGGAATAACTCACGTATCAGTCATTTCATCATCGCTGACGTCCTTCTCGTCATCTGAATCATTCGCGATACCATTCTTCTTGTCAGTGAAGTATTTCATCAGCCTCTGAAATATCGTTCAATAGGGCATCATACCAGTCTCAATATTCAGTGGCACTACGACTTACAGTCCAGTTTTTTAAAAACAGGTACACAAAAGAGTCAGATCAAATCAAGCCAAATCATTTATTTCCTGTACATGGGAAGGGGCCTGGGATATTAGGGCGTTATCTTCACATTCACGATTAAACGTGATCAGGAAAGGATGTGGACGGATAAAAGATAAGATTGTTTACCTCCACTTGTGGATTGCTTCCCTTGAAGGACATGCGACCATACTGAAGATCTTCCAAGAACTCGAGATCGTGTGTGAACACGAAGCGGTCCCTGCAACGATATTTCATTTTGCACTCGTAACTACCAATGGATCTCGGATCACTCAATAAAGACTTGTCTATGAACTGCGATGTTGGAATGCAAATGGAATTAGTCCAAACATGTGTAAACAAAAGTCTTCTGAGAGTTTGCATGACCCCGATGAACAAGATGCCGAAATTTTGAGTGTTCGTAATGAAATATTAAAATAGACTGCACTCACGACGATGGGCCATTTTCTCTTGATTTATCGTTGCCAGCGATGGTTTCTCCAGCAAGATACGCCTTTTGAAGGTCAGACTCTAGCTTCCTCTTCTCTTTCTCCTCCAAACGCTGCTTCGTTCGACGCATAAACTGAATATCAGATTCATTAATCATAATCATGACGGCTAGGTCTCATGCTGAACTCTTCTAGTTTGGAGCTAAAAAGTACTGATAGAACTTCATAGTAAACAAAAATCGCACCTTCATTTCCAGGACGTTTGCAGAGATTTTGGAGCCATCTTTCGTCATGGTATGAATGAATCTGTAAAAAATTAAAATTAATCAAGGAGACTGAGTTAATCGACCATTAACAAAGAAAATTTAGTATTCACACACCAGGCTTGATGCAAAGAGAAGGGTTTATGTAGCCACGAGATCGGATGAGCGGTGCTCGGAGAGGTCCGATCTTATGCGTGTTGAGGAATGCCAGAGGAACAGTGAGATGAAAAGTGCAAAACGGGTTGCAAATTACTGCCGCCACTGGGTACAATCAACTAATTAATTAATATAAAAAAGGAAAGCCTTTGAAATCAATCGTTGAACTTTGGATACCAAAGGGCACTACAGATCGGAAATAGTTGACGAGAATTCGATTGAAGTTGCGATTACAGTAACCATGTCTACCGTAACCTCCACTTCTCAGCAATAAAATTTTTTTGACTCACAACTCTTTTTGACTTGTCAGACATGCTTAGTGCGTATGAAAAATATGAATGCTGAAGCGAATTCCGTTACCGAGGACGCTCTCTATTATTGACGATTGCTACTGTATCATAGGAAAATCTCGAATTGCTGGTGTGCTGCACTGTATTTACTGTTGTTGTTGCTATGCAATTCGAAGTGTCTACCATCATCTTTATCAGTCTGGTCACCGCAGTGACTGGCCACTCTAGCACCAAGTCGATAATCGTCGTCGCTAACCATCGTAAGTACGGCAGGGCGTACTCTAGTGTCTCTTCTGGACGAAGCGCTGGCGCGCCACGAACACGGCGGATCTGAAGGCAATTCGTTACTAACCATCGTAAGTCTTCACCGGAAAGGAATTACTAGCGGAACGAAATAATCACCTTCTCGGGCACGGGCAGTAGGCGGCATCTCCTCCGGGAATTCCCGACGATCCACCAATTCCCGGTCGTCCGTCCTCTCCCTGTCGGCCCGGGTTTCCAGCCGGTCCCGGCGCTCCCATGCCTCCGGGTCTGCCCGAACCGCCAGGCCGTCCGTCCGCGCCGGGTCTGCCGGGGCCTCCCTTGGTGCCGGCGGGGCCGGGCGCGCCCGGCCGTCCGCGGCCAACCGATCCGTCGCGGCCCGGCTGACCGGGCTGGCCGGGGCGACCCAAGCCGCCGGGTCGGCCGGCGTCTCCCATGGGGCCGGGAGGGCCGGGTCGGCCCTGCCCACCTCCCGAGCCGGGCTGGCCGGGCTGACCGCTGGGGCCGGGCGGGCCCATGGATCCGGCGGGTCCCGCCGGACCGGGCGGGCCCATCGGGCACTGCACGCAGCCGGGGTCGCGCTGGGGGCAGGCGATCGGGGCGTAGACCTCGCGGTTGTCTTGTCCGGCGGGGCCGGGCTCGCCGGGGGGACCCGGCGAGCCGGGTGTGCCGGCGGGGCCGGGAGGACCGGGCGGGCATCGCGGCTTGGTGGGTTCGCACTGACACCAGGCGGGGAGGCCGCGCTTGGCCTTGCGCATGGCTCGCTTCTCACGGAAGATGGACTCGAAGGGCGACTCTCTGCAATGAGGGAGGATTGGTACCAGGTTACGGTACCAGGTTACGGTATGGTACGGTACCTGGGTGCCGACGGGGGCGTGACCATGATCTGGATGTCCATCATTTCGGTCCAGACGGCGTCCGTCTCAACGCGGAAGATCTGAAATCGGGTTCTGGTTGGTGCCAAGTTGGAACCATTAGTACCAGGAACCACGAACAAGCACTAGGAACCAGAATCGGAAAGTGGAACCAGAAACCAATAATCAGAACCAGCGTACTCACCCCGACCGAGTCGACGACTTCATCATGTAGTTCGTTGATGGTGCTGTACAGCGAAGGAATTGTGATCAGGCACGCCATGACCTGGAATTAGGGGGCATTGGTTCCATGGTACTATTTTCCGGAACCAGAAAGACGGAACCAAGGACCTACCGCTAGTGCTGAGGCGGTGAGCGCGACGCCCACGATGATGCGTTCTTCCTTCATTCTTGTCGATCTGAAACATAATTCAAATATTCAAATTTGAATTTGGCGCCAATAAATTACAAATTGCGAAAAATGCGATAGATTTATGTAGAGAGGAAGAGGAGGAGTGAAATGTGATGCTTCCAATTGCTGAGTGGTCCCTTTTATAGTAGAAAGTGGTGGGGTGCTTACACACTATCGAAGCTGTTCTTGCTCTCTCCATTCCCTGTGCTCTCTCGCGGGTTAGACAGAGCAGAGAGTGTGCGGAATGGAGAGAGTCATAGGGGGGAGGGGAGGAGCCGGGCCCCCCGGAAGGCTAGTGGCGAGGGGTTAGGCTCCTCCCTACTTGGAAAACTGCTGACTATCGAGTTGCTTTCGCTCTTTTTTGGAACACTTAGAGGGCGAAAACTCGCTTGAAATCGAGAGTTAATGCTCTAAATATGGGGGCAAAGAGAGGCGGACAGTGGCAATTTCGGCTTGAGTGCGGTCAAGACTCGGTACTTGCGTACTTCGCCCAAAGAGCCTCAGCTACCCTGCCAATTGCTTTTCGAAAATGACTAAATCAAGTTAGGTAATAAACCGCCTTTCAAGTCGAACTCTTGCTGAGTTATAGTGAAAGTAGACGGGTCAGTGCGCTTGTTTTTCGGCCTTGGCTCCGACTTTGCTGCTTTGGGCTCCTGCTGCGAACGAACTACTCCCCCTCTGTAGGTAATGCGATCAACTTGAAAGCGCGAATGCGCCAAAGGCATCACTCCTTTATTGATGTTGGTTACCTTGAAGTTCGCCAGTTAAGATCAAAGAGCAGGTGCGCTCAACGATTCTCTGCGATTTTCGATTCTCGAATCTCGAACCATTGCATTCGGGCATTGAGCCGCCCTATTCCAAAGAAGATCAGATAGAACACTGCTATACAACGTACTAAAGATAAGTCATCATTGCTTAGTTCAAATCAGACAAAACAATCGTGCTATTCCAGAGAAGATCAGATCCCTTCTAAACAAAGCACTAAAGATAACTCATCATTTCGAAAGTAGATCTCAGATAAAGATATGAAATCATAGCAATAGAATAGTATCCTAAAGAAGATCAGGAACGATCGCTAAAAACAGCAGTAAAGCCGAGGCAAGCACCCAAACATAACTAGTGATCTCTCCATTGCGAACGATCTCTTGCCAGTCAGAGAAAGCGAGAGGGCACATGTATTTGAGAGAGTCATCGGTCATAACTAGAGTAGCCGGCTGCATTAGATCGTTAGAAGATAAGAAGTGCGGCTAAAAAGTAAGAGGAGCAGCGAGTCGGAAGGGCCAAGATATGAGTGGAGGCTGAAGGAGGTATGGTATGGATTTGAGTGAGTTACCGTTTGGAGTGATAATACAGGGTGCGATAATATCAAATATCCTGCATTATAACTAAGTAAAATTTGAGCAACACATTGCGTTCCATAATAAACTCGTCGGTCATTCGTGCATACAATTTATACACGTTTCCGGTCGTTTCTCAAGTAGAGTCTCGATGTATAATCGGCGGTATTGAAGTGTTTTCAGCCCCGCGGAACTGCGTGACGCGTATTTATACTAAAAGCGTTCCTAATACGACGAGTGGAGTTCGAAATTCGGGCAATCGTTTCTCTCAATTCTACCTGCTCTCTCGCAAGTAAGAGAGAAGAAGCATCACTCGCAATCAGCAATCTCTCTGCCAGGGAACAGCGCGGAAACCAATAAAAAGCGGGTTTGGATTAGGCATTCTCATAATTTGTTCCATATGGGGGCTATTCGGGCATTCACAAATACACGCCTCGGTAACCCTCTGGTAAGGTCAAGTGTGGCGTACTATGGAGAGTTCGAGATACGGGTAGCCCTCTTCATTTCAAACGCAATCTCGGTTCCCTTACTAACGAGGGAGGGTTCAAACACGCCATCGCCAACGCTGTTCCACGAGTAGGGGGATGTTTCGAGTTGGTCTTGTACTCGATTGTCGAGATCAAGGGAGTTTTTCGTGCATTTCAGCTGTGGGGATTGTTTGATATTAGTTGTCTAGGAAACGTTCAGAGGATTACAATTAATCTTTCGTTCTCATAAAAAGTTTGTACCGTTCGTGAAACTCATCCGAAAGTTTATTTCCTTTCTATACATCGGGCGATGCGGGAATCATGCACTACTTTCCGAGCAACGACGCTCTCCTCAACTCACACACTCTTTATCCGGTTAGAGAGTGCGAGAGAGTTCATAGAAAGGGAGAAGCGGGAATCGCGCTACTTATTTACTGTTGTGCGCCCTTCGCTTTGCAATTGTAAGAAACTTTGATGCGCCAATGAGATTGCGAGGAGTGCAATAGCAAGGGGAATGGTCTGACCCTCTCATTGCGCAATGCTATCTCGTCGGTTAGAGAAGCGAGCGAACATGGTAAAGTGAAATAGTTAGATTATTCCTTGATTGCGAGGAGTGCAATAGCAAATGAAAAAAAAACGAGTAGCTGATTCAATTACTCTACCCATTCTACTTGATGACTCGTCTCATATTCAGTAAAAAATAATCAAAAACAAATCTTTAAAAAGGTGTTCTGCTACCGAGATTTTGAAGATCATTTAGAGACAGTGATTGTCCGATTTTTCACTCGATCTCTAGTAGGGATGCCTATCTTCATTTCATGTAGTCTCTCACCGGTCAGAGAGGCAAGAGAGCGTGCATAATGAAGAGAGGCACACTTATTCAGAGAAAGAGAGATTGTTCACCCGATCTCTAGCAAGATTCGCAACACGATCATTGAACTGGCGGCTCTTGAACGTAGATATCTTGTTTTTCTCCCTTCAAGAATCGTTTTCACACCCTCAATCGGAACCGGAAAGAGAGTGTGAAAGTGGCAAAAAGTGGTCAAAAGAAGCGCGCCGAAAGAGAGACCTTCGCTGACCCAGCGAGGGGTCTATGGCATGGGGGCCAAGCGCTTACTTACTTGCCGCACTAACTGGTGAGAGAGTGGGCAAAATGGAGAGAGTCAAGAGCTTACTTACTTGTCCCTTAGGTGCTAATGTTATCGGTGACAATGACAAGGTTAGAGGCCAATGGAGTAGTTTCTATTGAATTACTGGAAGCTTGAACAAATGTGATGCTGACAGGCGAGAACGTGGAATCTAAAGAAGGGGTGAAACAGTAAAGGGGGAAATCTGAAAGATCGAAACGTTACTCCCGTGTATTCCAAATTGATTCCTTCTTTGTCGAAAGTGAGAGCACCCTCTCGGGATTTCGCTTTCAACACTGCAGCATCGATTGAACCTGCTAGCACGGCAGGAACTTTCCAATCACTCCTTTCTTCCTATTCTTTTCTTCCTCTATCACTCACTCAAAGGATGAGCCTATCCCTAATCTGCGATGGTTCTAGTGTGGAGGGCGCTTATCCTCTTGGTTGTTGCTTCTCAAGCCCAGTCAGTGGAGTTGGACGTAGCGGAAAGGAGTAAGCTATTTTCGATTGTTTTCTTCATTGTACTGTCGAAAATTTGTCCATTTAGTTCATGTTTACGAGCCATTATGAGCTAGAAAGGGATTTATGACATATTCGAAAATGAATCGTTAAGGAGTCAGCCCTGAACTCCTCCTACTCAATGCCACTATCTCGGATGAGGAAAGGAAGCAGCTGATCTCCACTATCAGGAGAACGTACAAAGTGCAGGATTATGACGCTGTGAGTTTATTTCTCTCATTTTCGCGTTCACTCTAACCCCTCTGACCCATGAAATAGTAAACGGTTCAAAAACTGATTCCCTCTTTTAGCCCTAATATTGAGAGGGCAATAGTGGTCAGAACGCTGTGGCAAGCTCTATCGTTCCTTTGGATGGAAATGAGCGTTCTTCTATGGATAGAAAGAAGGCCGGGATTACGACCCCATAAGCTGACTTGTTTTGTCATTGTTTTTCTGCGTGGATCTCTACTAAATCGGGCAGTAAAGATGGTACTGCCATGCATTTTATGCCTGAGATAAGTGAGGCCACGAGGCACTAAATGGGGCTGTAAAACGCAGGGAACGTTGAGTGAACGTCTTGTTATTGTTATTAGTCGAAACAAAACATAATAAAAAATAACATCAGTAATATTCTCAGATCCGAGAAGACCTTCGAGTGAACGCGCCTCGGTTCTACTCGATCGTTGCTGATCTCGACTCGCTGATCAGGTTCGATAATGACTGATTCACCGTCTAAAGGCAGCTTCGATCATTGCTATGGGTGCAGCGAAAGTAGAGCTGCAAACTAATGATGAGAAAAAAGCAAATGATGAGAGGGATTTCGGAAGTAATCGTCATATGACGCCGTTTTTATAAAAGTCGAGCATAGACCGGCACAGTCAAAATGGGTCGATTCTTTGAAAATGTGGCCTTTGGGGTTCTTGAGGGTGCTGATGACGATGGTCACTTTCATTTTTCATTTCAGGCCGTCGTTGGCTCCAGATGACGTCACGTCGAAATCAATTTTTCTGCTTTTTCTCAGTTGTAAATGGCGCTAAAATTATGTCAACATAGTGTCCGATACAGAATTTGATGCTGATCACGCCTATCTAATTCGTTTTTCATAATTTTGAAAACTAAAATTTAAAAATCGATATTTTTGCCCCTTTGAAAGCGCGCTTAACAACCTATATAGATCGATGCGCCTCGATTAGAGGAACCCAAACCTATAATTTCATCAAAAACAAACGCGCGGTTTGTGAATGAGAAAGCAAAAACTGAGGCAAAATCGGGACTAAACGGTCACTAGCTCCCTTGATCTACCCTCTTCTCGTCTCTTGTTTACTCTGCCACTCTGCGCACTCTCTATCCCACACACTCTCTCGTCATCGAAAGACCGGGGATAGACACTCGATCAAAGGAAGAGGGTAGATCAAGGGAGCTAATCACCGTTTAGTCCCGATTTTGCCTCAGTTTTTGCTTTCTCATTCACAAACCGCGCGTTTGTTTTTGATGAAATTATAGGTTTGGGTTCCTCTAATCGAGGCGCATCGATCTACATAGGTTGTTAAGCGCGCTTTCAAAGGGGCAAAAATATCGATTTTTTAATTTTAGTTTTCAAAATTATGAAAAACGAATTAGATAGGCGTGATCAGCATCAAATTATGTATCGGACACTATGTTGACATAATTTTAGCGCCATTTACAACAGAGAAAAAGCAGAAAAATTGATTTCGACGTGACGCCATCTGGAGCCAACGACGGCCTGAAATGAAAAATGAAAGTGACCATCGTCATCAGCATCCTCAAGAACCCCAAAGGCCACATTTTCAAAGAATCGACCCATTTTGACTGTGCCGGATGCGCCTCGATCTGTTTGATTCTTACGCAAACAGCGTCATATCGTTTATAAACGAAAGGGAGTAAATTAAAATTTCAGAAGAAACTACGAAATGAAGAGCAAGGTGACGCAGCGGCGGCTGGAGAATGTTCGTTTTAATGAATATTTTATTTAAATTTTTTATTTTTATTTTTTATTACGTGGTTACTGGGCGAACCTCGATTTACATTGATTTATTGTTAGAAGCGACATCGTTTACGAAATTATAGCAGATAAATGAGAAAATGAGCAAAGTAATGGAGCCAGTGGAGAATAGCTCGAGTTTTTTTAATTGAGAGCGATGAGGAAGACCTACTGACAACGACTGCTCTCAGCGAACTAAGAAGCGCGCGTGAAACATATCCGATGCTCGGAGAGTGCACCAGACTAGGGTTCCCCAATACAGGCCATTCCGCCCAATCAGGCTTTCACGGGCGGTGGGATTGCCTGAATAGGCCGGAGAATAACTGCGCGCCTGTCAGGCCAATTTCCTTTGTTCGCGCCTATAGGCCAAACGTTTCTATTTTCTCTGAAACCTAGACAGTTTTCAATTGAAATTCTCTGTCTGCGTCTATCATTCTCCGTCGAATCGACTAGCGAGCAGCGGTGCACCGCACAAGATTGAGGGGAATGGACTGAATGGGCCGCCTAGGCGCGCCTGAGAATTTCCTTTGTTCACGAACAGGCGAATTAGGCATTATTCATCTAAGCCATTTCATTCGTAGGCGGCCTAGGCGCCCGCCTATTTCGGAACCCTACACCAGACTACCGAGCAATGCCGAACAATGAAAATTCAGACGGGAATAATATTTTCGCAGTACGCCCTCGGCTCGCCACTCGATCTACGGGACGGCGCGGGTCGTCTGGCCACGTATCTCAACGAGAACATCGACCTGGTGCTAGAGGTGTGATTGAACATTGAGAAGACGGCTCTGTTTTAGTATCCTGGTCCCAAGACGATAGCCTGGTCCCATGATGATAGCCTGGTCCCAAAATGATAGCCTGGTCCCAAGACGATAGCCTGGTCCCATATCGATATCCTGGTCCCATTCCTTTATCATTACTCATCTCTTAATTTGTCAATTAATTCAATGTTTGTACTGCACCTAGATCTGTATTGTGCCAATTTTCTGTTTCACATAATTATTCAATTAGATTTAGTAATAACAAATGGAGGCGTGTTTCTCTAGTGCATGAGGTGCGTATTAAGACCGCAATTGAAGATGGACATTACATGCATCGCTTCTGCAAGTGAGAACAATACTCAAGCCAACATTTTTTATTTTTTATTTGCCCTAAGCAAGGCCCTATGTCTGCCAAATGGGAGACGGAGGGAGGAAATTCATTCACAATCATTTCTCACGCGCTTGAGATTCCGGCGCTCTGCCGTTGGGGGGGGGGGGCGTATGTTGCCTACCACTATAACACTTTTTAATGATAGGTAGGGTATCATGGTGATAGTAAGAGAATGGTACTATATTAATCCATAATATAAGTCGCTGTCAACTACTTTTTTTGCCATTCTGGGATCGTTTTCGAAAACGTGTCGTAAACCGCCAAAACGAGAGAGAAAATGGTAGAGTTATTTCTCCCCTCATTTTGACCGTTTCAAAATTTTTTAAAATGTCAGAATGATCGGCTCTCGATTTTGGCACTTTTAAAATTTTTCAGAATGTCATTTCTGGTTCTCTCGTTGCACCCTTGTCTCGTGTTTTTGATGTGTTTCTTTAATCGACGGTATTCACAGCACTTCATTTGTAACAATATCTCACTTTATTCTCGACAAGGTGAGAAACAGTGGACTTGTAAGGTTGATCTCTTCCTCTTCCAACATCGATACCCTGGACGAATCGCACGAGTTCAAGGATACTATACTCGAGAAGTCTACTTACCATCCCTAGGAGTCTTGGCCCTAACTATGTGCTACGGGCGACTTTTTGAATTTTTTTTATACTATCCTGCCCATTCTACTGCAGTCTTACGTTTTAAGGCAAGAGGAATGTTCGAAAGGTTCAACAAGTGTTAAAAAACTCACCAAAACTTATTTTCCACTCGACGAATTCACACCATCGACCAATCGCGATGGGATAATGGGAGCGAAATGAAGAGAAATGGGAAAGGGACGAGTTCAAATGTTCAATTTCGAATGTAAAATTAACTAGAACAATGGTAAACAACCCTCATTTCTCGTTGTCCGTCGTGAATGAAGTGGTTGTTTCGAAGAATGGAGGAGGAACGAGGCCTTCAAGCAGTGGCGTTCGAGCCAATTCTCCGTTTGGAAATCCCAGACCAAGAATTCTTGCTGTGCTTCGAGGTGTAACGCGGATGTTATTGAGTATTTAATGTGAGTTTTGTTGTTTTTCTTTGTTTTATCACCAAATCTAACACTTTCTCGGCTCGTAAACACCACAACATCCGGACTGAGGACTAGAGAAGAGGTAATCCACGCTGATTATGAGATTTTTTCATGCCTAATACGCATCTTCTCAGATCACGACCTCTTGCAACGTGGCTGCCGGACTTTCAGAAGAGGCAACCCATTGAAGCTAAAAGGAACTGAAATTACCCTGAAAACATCGTATAGTAATGAACAATGAATTGATAAATATCTTACGATTCAACAGTGAAAAGATAGCGAGATTTGACAGAATGAAAAATTCTAAAAGTGTCAAATGAGTTTGGCAAAATAAAAAATTCTGAAAATGTCAATATGAACCGCACGGTGATTTGACGGAATAAAAAATTTGTAGAATGTCAAAATGAAATGGACCTCAGATATTGGCGTTTCTGTAGAGGTTTTCGAAAACGATCCCAGAATGGCAAAAAAAGTAGTTGACAGCGACTTATATCCTATCATCATGATACCCACCCGATCCCCCTATCATTCCTTGTAACTTGTAAAAAGTACAGGGCCCCCCAACGGCAGAAGCGCCGAGATTTCAGTACTCTGAATACTCAAGATCAATTATGCTGGACAACATAGGGCCTTGCATAGGGTATATAACAAATAACAAAAGGTTGACTTGAGTACTGTACTTACCTGCACAAGTGATGCATGTAATGTCAATCTTCAATTGCGGTCATTTACCTGCACCTCATGCAGTAGAGATACGGTAGGCAAGCCTCCGTTTGTTATTTCTAAATCTCATTGAATAATTATGCTAAACAAAAAACAGGCACAATGCAGATCTAAGTGCATTACAAACATTAAATTAATGGACAAAATAAGAGATGAGTAATGTCAAAAGTATGGGACCAGGCTATTGCCATGGGACCAGGATATCGATATGGGACCAGGCTATCGTCTTGGGACCAGGCTATCATTTTGGGACCAGGCTATCATCATGGGACCAGGCTATCGTCATGGGACCAGCCTACTAAAACAGAGCCGAGAAGATTGCCCTCTGTCTTATGCTGCCTTCAGTGTCGAACATTGATCATTTTGGGGGGTCAGTTTAGGGGGGTCAAAATTATTGGTCAATTTGATGGGTCACTTTGTCCCCTCTCCTCTCCCTCTCCCTCTCCCACTCATTCTTTCTCTCTCCAACTACGACGATCGGGTAACACTGAGGGAAATGAGCGAGGTTTGCCCGTTCGTGGTGGTTGGAGAGAGGGAGAATGAGGGGGAGAGGGAGAGGGGACAAAGTGACCCATCAAATTGACCCCTCTAATGGGGTATTCGGGAGCTGATGATTAGAAACAGGAAAAGGGGAGATAGAAAAAGTATGGTGCTGGAGGCAAGAACTCGGGGTTTTAGAGTTAATGGTTTCGTAGGGCAAACCACAGCCACGCTCATTCAGGTCACTAGAAAGGAGGTGCTCTTCAAGTTTCTACAGGCCGCAAATGCTAACAGAATCGAGGAGTCCAACGCCCTGAGGAAGACGATCGGCGACCGATTCAGGTTCCGGACTGTTGGAGAGGTTCGGATATGGAATTGCAATAGGAAAACTTTTGCATTTCCAAGAGACAGTCTTAGCGAGAAACTATGTGAGATTGGAATACCGAGAAATACATGAGCAAGCGGGAGAAGTGAACGAGGAATAAGAGCGAGCAACTGCCGAACGGGCGTTCCCTGCCCGTAAACAGGGGCACTAACAGGGCTATTACTGCCCCTTTTTCTCGGCGTAATTCGATCTATCGGGGTCATTGCGCTCGAGCGTTCCTTTATGGGGCTCCGGCACGTTGAGTGACAGGTCTTTGTGAACTCTTGCTATCAATTACCCATTCCAACCCACGCGGGGCTTTTCATTCTACAATTGGTTATGATTTCATTGAGCTCTTGTAACATGTCTCTACTCATAAAATATTATTCGAAAAAAGAAAACACAATTTATCTGTCAGATCTTCGGCGACTTGCCCGCACAACTCTTAAACTCACATGAAGCACATGATAACCTTTTGAATCTGCCTGAAACATAAAATACTGGAATTTCACTGAGATTTTTGTAGAATTTGAGCTCAGCGTGCCCGCACTCATAAAATGTTGAACTCAATAATATTTCGAAAATAATATATTCGTTCTCTGTCAGATCTACGGGGACTTTGAGCGCTGCTCACACTTTTACTTTCCCTTGAACTTTCTTCATTTACCTTGGATTCTTCCAGATTTTCGGCGATTTCGAGCGCAGCGTGCCTGCCCTGTACGATGCGGTTCTGAACGTGTCGGAGACGTTGGCTGTTGGAGTAGGCAAAATTGAGCCCGGAACGCCGGAGAAATATTTGGTATGAAAATTGATGAATAATATCGGGCAAAATGCGTTAGGGTTAAACGGGTTAAACGTGTCGGAGACATTGGCTGTTGGAGTAGGGAAGATCGAACCGGGAACGCCGGAAAAGTATTTGGTAAGTGATAGTGTCTTTTTCATTTTCTTTCGAACACATGAATGAAGGAATGAGATGAGTTTCAGCTGTTGCACGAAAGGAAACAATGTCCTAATACATATCAATATAATATATTTTTCCGTTTCCAGAAAGACACCACTCTGGGCGACCACGAACTTGATGTTCTCGCCGAGACATTCGCTCACTCTAATGCGGAGATCGTGTTGATCCTCTGTACTTGCCTGGTGCAGACGATTAATAGGATGAGCGATGAGGAGGTACGGTAGGGTTACTGTAATCGATAGATTGAACAGGAGAATCGAAGGGTACTGAAGAAAGATTGGTACGGCATCGATAGGTGCACATGTCTGATGCAGGAAGATACTGTAGCTTTTGTACCGTAATCCTCGGAAAAAAAATTACAGATCGACAAAGTGCGCGCGGTCCCCAAGGAAGACATCGTGCTCTCGGCAACGCGGTGGCCGTACTCGGTTGGGGTGAGTACTCTCTGATACAACGTTAGAAGACATTAGCTAGAGCTCGAAATATGTACCATTCGCCGCCTCCTCATTTTGCACCCAATCTCGTCATGACCGGGCGAGAAGTGCGCAAAACGAAGATACGGCGTCTCGTATTTCGAGCTCTAACATGAACTGCAATATTTGCGTAGTTGTGACCGATTAGATGATAAGTGAGTGCGTCAGGACTCTGATTCTTAAATCTGAAATTGACCTTAAATCCGAAAGATGTGAAATTCAGGTCCTCAACCAGACAGAAATCGTCCGCTACGCGCTCAAATTCAACGCCTCGATGAGCGTTATTCTGGACAAGAGGATTACGGCGACAAAAAGAGTGGTAAGATTTTTTCGGTGCCAGCTTTGTTAACGGGTTCGAGGTTCTTAAACCATAAAATATCAGTTCGTTGAGAAAATTTGCTTTATGTGCGTGATTCTGAAGGATTACAGCGACGAAAAGAGTGGTGAGGCATTATGAGATATTGAGAGAAGAGAAGCATGACATTATTGATTCCGGATTCATGCTTCATCTGGCATGGGATTGAAATTCTAATCTTGCTTCCTTGATAAATGCTGTGCGAAAAGAGCTTTCGATCGAGTTTTTAATTTTTTTTATCAACTCTATGCTGGTGCATTGGTGAAGAAAGCCGAAAAAAAGTATATGCCACCTCTGAAGCGTATTTGAACCACGCGTAGTTGTTCGACGCCTACATTTATATGTTAAAAATATGCGATATCATGGTAAATCAAAGAAACACAAAAACAATATAAAAAACAAATAGATAACCAAAAATAAATACAGATCGCCATCGAATTCGACGAGGACCAGCAGATGGAGTTCATCGAGAGGGTGGACATCCTGAACACACGAATGCAAGAATTCCTCGTCCAGTTTGCGATCATCTCACTGATGGAGACAGTTCAGGTATACGGTAGAGAGGAATGGTCTGACTCTCTCATTTCACAATGCTCTCTCGTCGGTCGGAAAAGCGAGAGAGCATGGGATAGTGAGAGAGTCAGACGATTGGGGGGTGGTAGGTAAATATGGAATAGAGTGGTATGAGGAGTTGAGATAGTGAACATTCTCAACACACGGAGTTCCTCGTTCAGTTCGCGATTATTTCGCTGGTGGAGACTGTACAGGTGGGTGGTAACCCGGGGCATCGTTCCGGTAAATATAAAAAAGAGTTCGCAAGGGTATATGCATGAGATCTTATCCAGTTTGCGATCATGTCACTGGTGGAGACAGTTCAGGTATACGGTAGATGGGGCACGGTAGATAGGAAGTGGAAATCAAAATGTATTAGCATGCTTGCGACAATATAAAATCGTTGGAGGACGCTCTCCAGGTGGGGTACGGTAGATTACTGTAGACAGGGTACGGTAGTCAGGGATTGGCGGTGAGTGGTGCACATTCCTAATTGAAACCCGATTCAGAAATCTGTAATCAGGGATTGGTGAGCGGTGCACATTCCAAATTGAAATCCAATTCAGAAACTGGAAGAATACGACATCATGCTGCTGCACCGGTACGTCTCAAGGAAGGCAACGTTTGGAGACGAGAGCGAGGTTTGTATTTTGGCGAGTCAAAATTGAAAATACTCTCAATACCGAAAAAATGGTCAATGCCAAAGCTAGTTCGAGTCTTATGTGAGTGGCGTGTTATGTTGTCATTGTAATTTTTTTAATGTCCCTTTTACCCATCTCCTATCAATTCCTCATGAAACTATTGATTCTTGGGTAAGTAGTTTGAATTAGATCTGAAAATTCAAGTCGCTGTCTCTGTTTTTGCGCTCTATGTCGTCAGTCGCCCAGGCGAGAGTGTGTTAAATGACTAGATGAAGACCAGTATTTGGAGCTGTAAATGTTTGAAATACGCATGGCACTACACAATTTGCTCATCCAGGCACGCTCAAGTCTTACACAATCTGCTCGAAAGCGCGCATGCAAATAGACACCCGCTTATGATAATTGACCGGGCATACGTGTCAGGGATGTCTATCCGAAGTTTCCTTCTCCCGTATTCCTCATTATCATGAGAGAAATCGACTGCGAAATACTAAAACACGAACACTAATTAGTATCAATTACAGATAAAAATCCAAATTCCTTGTGCAAACTATTAATTAACCTTAACCATTCTCAAACGAAATTGTACCTGTAGCCGAGTAATCACTCATATCAAGATTCAGTTCTAAATATAAATTACAGATAGAATTCGAGCTGTCCGCTTCCGCCCCGCAACTCTACCAGATGGTCTCTCTTCTAATGCTGGATGTGGAGGATGCGTTCAAGGATAGATTGAGATTCGGCCTGGATTTTATCGATCGGGTGAGCGGTTCGAGGAACACGAAACAGTGGAAAATTGTCACCAGCGGGCCTCACATTTGTCTTAGGACGAGGAATGGTCTGACTCTCTCATGTCGCAATGCTTTCTCGTCAGTTAGAGAAGCGAGAGAACATAGGAAATTGAGAGAGTCAGATCATACATCCTAAAGACAATTGTTAAAATCTCGCATGATGACGAAGCACGCTCACCCTTTGGGGATACGAGAACTGGAAATAGGAATAGGCTAAAAGGCTATAGGTCTAAAGATCAAAGATCACCCCATTCCAGTCCTGGTCGCTGTCCTCGAACGACTCCCTCGCCGAAGAAATCGACGCCGATCTGGCTCCTGAAATATTCGCGGAGATGGCTAAGGTGATTTAATTCAGTTTGATGGAAGTGCTAGGCGACGCGAGACATTTTTTTTTCGTTTGTATGTATTTTTCGAGCAGAACGAGACGTTTCGGGGTAAACCCTAGAGCTCGAAATAGAGTCACCGTCTCTTCATTCTGCACACTCTCTCGCCCTGTCTATTGACGAGAGAGACTCGAGTTTCGAGCTCTAGTAAACCTCCATCATCAGTTCAGTTTCAAGTATGCTTCACAACTATGAGAATACGTCGTGAACGTGTTCTCAGTGATACCAACAGATGGAACGTGAGAAAAAAAGAAATCAGATTGTCGATTTCCCGTTCTCACTGATCGCTTTTCAGATGGCATTATGGCGGTGGTCCAGAGAGGGGGTAAGGGGAATACCAGAGTAAATGAAGACTGATTCCAGGCGTACGGCGCCTTCGCCACCACCGTGCTCGTGCATCTGAAGGAGCAGCTGCTGCACGCCGCGTTGAGGGTAAGAAAATAGTCATTTCCAATCAATTCCAATCAATCAATCTATAAAATTGGCAAATAGCGGCGTTGAGGGTTCGTAAGATCATGAATTTGCAGCCAGATAATTTTTGAATTGTGTCGAAACTGAACGGAACAGAACATGACGCATTGTGTGATAAGGGTGCCAGCTGCCAAAGGAAGTGCTGTGATTACATGCGGTTTCAAGTACGCTTCACGAACGTGAGAATAGGGTGATAAAGTGTGCGCAGTAATAATCACATCTTGAGCTGGGGAAAAATTATATAGTGTGCATCTGAAGGAGCAGCTGCTACACGCGGCGTTGAGGGTACGCGAAGCCATTTTCGCCATATTTTATCCTGACATCAGGCAATGGGCCTGCTGGAGGTAACATCATTTGGGAGGATATTGAGATCTTCGTTCTCAGAGGGGATTATAACCATTATATCAAGTATGCTTCACGACAGTGAGAATATGGCGCTAATGTGTGCTCGGCAATAGCAATGTTGTAGAGAGAGCTAGAAACAATTATATAGTGTGAACCTAAGGGCGCAGGTGCTGCACGCGGCTTTGAGAGTGAGACATGTTGAGAATACAGAGTCAGAGAGCTCTAGATTGTTCTTGAGAATCAGACCAAAGAGATAGACATAGTGACCTGTAAAATCTCACCCTCAACGTCTCACCCTCAACGGTGAGGGTACGCGAAGCCATAATAATGGCTTCGCGTACGCGGCTTTGAGGGTGAGAAAGTAGTTAATTTCAATCTAGGACGACGATGCTCTTCTGGTTACGAATATACTTGAATCATTTCCAGTTCGGCCAGGAAATTATAGAAGCGAATAACATTACCAAACTGATAATCAGATCGATGCCTTCCAGTTAGCCAACGAGAACTGGATCGTCGAGAGGCCGGAAGTCCTGAGGATAATTCACGATTTTACCACGAAGTATCATCGAAATGTGAGTTGTGGTGTCTCGAAGGTAAACAAAGCGAATAAGCGGGTCTGTGCTAAATTTTTACGACTCTTTCCCTTTCGCATGCTCTCTCGTCTTCTCTGACTCGCGAGAGATCATTGTGAAATGAGAGTGTCGAAAAAAAGCCCTGCTAGTGTGCTCGCCTGAGCCCTAATACCGCCCGTTGTCTTCTCTCGAGTTGGCGTACAAAGACCAAAAATAAGCTAATTGTTTTCAGCTACTCCGCTACATGCGACGGAACACGCCCACGGTTTACTCGGTGAGCGCAGTAACAGTCAAAACAATAACTAATAATAACAATAACTAATAATAACAAAAACAAAAAAATATAAAAAAACAGATCATCGGCCCGTTCCACCTGCTGATGGAGGGCAAGAAGCGCAATGCGAAGGACCCGGCTATAGCTACGCTTTTGGAGATTGTGAGTGTCAAATTTCACCCAAACATTAGTATAAATTATTATCAAAATTACAATCATTACTGAGCCTAAGTGGTTGAATGTCAAAGCTACGCTGTTGGAGATTGTGAGTGACTGTTCAAATCTTTTTAGTACCAAATCGAATGGAATGCCGGCTATTAGAGAACGACGATATTGGAAGTATTTAAATCCCAGGTGTTCAGACAGCACTACTAGGAAGTGGTCGAATCACATTTGTAGAATTCATAAAACACATCTGAATTATGGACCAATTTGATTCGAATGATCTTCGGCAAATGATTAGGTTTGGTGTCAGTCGTAAAGGCGAGAGGGCATGGGAAAGTGATAGAGCCCGTTTTTTCTCCATGGTATTTGATCTATCCGCAGCTGCGCGCCGAGTCCGTGCGCGTCTTCATCTCACGCGTCGCGGGCGGACGCGCCAGGGACAGGTGGAACGAGGACTCGGAGGTGAGAATAAGTTGTAGGTATTTAGATACTAAGGATCGGGTAAAAACTAAAAGCTTGAAAAGCTCCAAGACTCGGTTCAAATTATCATCGAATAATAAATTTTGAGAAACCTTAGCGCACCCACTTACTGATACGAGTGTGAGAATTTTTGTGTTGTAGAAGCCGTGAAACGCAACTGATTCATTCTAGAGGCTCTCCACTTGTCAGAAAAATTTCATTGATCAGTCGTTGCGAACGGGGTGGCGTCTTACTAGAGACATTCGGCCATCAAAGGACTCTAGAATAATTTTTAGCCTTCTAGGACTACTTCGGTCGTCATTTTAACGCGTTCGCCTTAGTTCGAGCACTGAATCCGGAGCAACTGGTGCTGCTGACCAAGTCGTTCAAGGTTTGCAGCTGATCCAGTTTCCGAACATCTTAATTTCATCATCATTATGGAATATTTGTTTATAGGCCCATAGGTCTCAATAAGTGAATTTACCCATTTCTCACCAATTCTCGCCAAAAGAGATAATGCTTGATTCGAGCATTTGTATTTGGTATCTGCTCTTTTGATGGATCAATCAATCCACGACTTTTCTCACGCATCAAACTGATTGGGAAGAGCGGTTCCCTTTGATCTCTGATCTTTCCAGATTCTCACTCCCGAGCAGCGCGAGATCTTCGAATCCGTGGCCGTGTTCTGATCTTTGATCTTTGATCTTTGACCTTGTTCTAATAATTTCATAAGATAAAGATCTCATTACCTTTTTAGACTTTACACTTCGTACGCATTCTAGCACAAAAGATACGCATTTGTTCAAGATCTGATCTTCACTGAGAGACTACACGTTGTCAGACAGACATCATGCGTAGTAGAGCTCGAAATACGTGTCGCCGTCTCTTCCTTTCACACACTCTCTCACCTGGTCGACTGACGAGAGAGCGTGGGGAACGAAGAGACGGCAACTCATTTGTAGCCAGGCTATTGAATGAACTCTGATGTTACCACGAGTTTGACGCATTGAAGCATTCTTCGAAGATCTCAAAGTTCATCTCCTACTCTCCGGTCCTGGCTTTCTGCTCCAGCCCCCCCCCCCTCCTGTCTCGATGGAATCTTCCACTGAGTCTTCGGCAAGAATAGCGGCAATCGTTTGTCAATCATTGTTAGTCATTGTTGGATTCTCCATGAATTCTGCACTAATGTACGCGATAATCCGCCATACTCCATCGTCTTTCAAGGTTGGCTTATATATTATTTTTCAACCGGACAACCGGACAATCACTGATGCAGCTATGCTTCTAAAAACGTGTACCAACCGTGAAACATATTCGAAAATAGTTTGAACATTTCGAAACCAATCCAGAAATACTCCTCGCTTCTCTTCGTCACCTCCATCAATGATATCGTCTGCATTATCTGCGATGCAGTTCTCATGCAGCGGTAAGGTCTCTGAAAGTTTATTCAATAAAATAAAAATACAAATTTCAAGAACGATCCCAACCCCAACCGTCACAGCGCAAGTCTGGCACGGCGTGTGTTCGTCGGTTTCCGAAGGTCAGTGGGAGGGACACATGAGACACGAAAAAGCACAGGTGTCTGCTACACAATCTTCTCCATCTACCTGCACACCTTCACGAATGCGATAGCGTTGATGGTAGTGTCGTTCTGGTATCGGTAAGCAGTGATTGCGAAGAAGTGATCTCTTCTTTCCATTGCTAATACAGCCAAGGTTTCCAAGAACTGTCCCAACCCCGAAACACTTGGTACACAATTGATTTTCAATTCCCAGGAAATCATTTGAATATACTCTGTTTTAATAAATAACATGCACTTTTTGTAGGTACTCAAAGGTGAAGTTCTCCCAGCCTCCGCGGACTGTCATTCTTTCCACAGTGATGATTGTCCTCTACATTCCATCGTTTGCTCAGATGGCGAGTGACGATTGATTACGTTTACTTCACAAGACTCAAATGAACGACCCACGAACTTCACATGATATTGTTCAGATAACCCTGCCCCTCTCTGCCTCGCCTGAGTCCGTCGTTAGAGCCGCTCTTTTTAAGTACTACCCGAATCTTGGTGAAAATGTAGCAGTCACTGGTCAGTTTGTCATCCCTGGCCATAGACACACCATCTAACCCCTACTTCCAACCCCGTTGAAGAACCCAGGCTACAATACAATATCTCTGGGCGCTGATGGGGTGTCAGAGGACTGTTCTTCACATTTCGAAATAGTCATTTTGAGAGATCTTTTAACCAAATCTGTATTGCAGGCAATCCCTCCGGTGGTAACATCTTCGCTGACTACGGCACGTACTACCCGGTGTTGATGCCGATCCCGTGCTATGTGTTCATTCTGATCGTGAGAGGGAAGGTAAGATCTATGGAGTACCTGTCCCATGTATCTCGAGTAATGATACATTCTCCTGATTGTGAATGGCTTGCTGTACTCGTCCATGCTATGTGTTCATACTTATTGGGAAGGCATGATGGAAGACTCTCTGAGAGTATGTGTCATAATCGAGAGATCTTTGAGTGCATGCGGTCTCCTTCACAGAAAAAAAGAAGAAGAAAAATGAAAACAGGATCTCCAATTTTGCAGTCCTTCTTCAGATTCTTCGAGTCCTCCGTCGCTCTGGTTCTCACTTGAGCGACCGAACGAAGGAGATGCACATCCAACTAGTGAGAGTGAGTGAATGAGAATGAAATTCTATTCTCTGGCTCCGTGGTCAGGCGTACATTATTTTTTGATGGAAAATTTTTGTGTTTTTAGATGATATTATTAGACGATAGTGTAGTGTGTTGGAAATCGAAAATTGAGCCACAAGCAGAAGTCATTCTTCAGACTTTGACCTGCCACGCCTGCCTTCCCCTCTTCACCGTCGTTGCCGATGTCGTGTTCACAATCATGTTGATGGACGTCTACAGACACCCGCTCATGGAGAACTTCGTGTTCTTTGTCGGTGATTTTAAACTTATGGGGAAGTACTTTCTTACCAATCATCCTTGCAAAAACCCATCAAATTTAGGAAAATAGTGAAACATAATGCGAAATAGGGTAATCGTCTCTTCATTCCGCACACTCTCTCACCGGTCGACCGGGCGAGAGAGCCTGAAAAATGAAGAGACGATTACCCGTATGTCGAACTCTAATTCGAAATATTAACAGCTCTTCAGTTCGCCTCCGTCCCCTCCTGCCTCAGTCCCATCCTCACGCTGCTGTGCATTCGACCGTACCGAGCGTGAGTTGTTGTTTGCGCGGTTGTTGTTGTTGTTGTTATGTCTGACGACTTTGTCAGCGAAAACAGCAGTATTCATCCATCAAAATCTCGAATTTTGAGATAAAAAATGTACTATTTCAGGTTCATTCTCCGGGAAGCGAGAACGATTCGCATTGAGACGCACGATTCGGCGTTACGAAGTGCCTAAAATGATTATAAGTCAATCTACATTGCAAAACGTTGTCAGCTAATGCATCCAGTGCCCTTGTAGGTGAATAAATAGTCCAATAGGGGACTGTCGTAACGTATTATCGATTTTGCCAGCTAAGAATATATCTTGGAATGTCACAACAAAACAATGCTTATTCAACGGCGTTGGGGTGATTCCTACAAGGAACAACAACAAAATCTATCGAATGGGAGCGGCTAGAAGGGAAAAAAAGAAGAAATACGCAATTTGGCTATCAATTACATGTAAAGCTCAACGAGAGACAAAGTGAATGGGACAAAGTATCACCGAAAGCAACAAAACTGAGAAACGAACTCTGAGTGGAATTGATACGTTTGGAAATGTTCGTCACATAACTAAACCTCGCCTTATCACAATTCATAATAAAATAGATCTGAGACATTTCGAAAAATAGAAAATTAGAGCTCATTCTTCAGGTGCACGTTGATCGACACAGTCATGAGGTTGAACTGCTTGCCGGTGTAGTCGTCCTGCAATGGTCAATTTCAACTAGGGATGGCTTGGCAAGTAATGACTCTCTTCATTATGCACGCTCTCTCGCCTCTCTGGCCGGTGAGAGAGTACACACAATGTAGAGACGATTTATTGCAAAGCCATCCCTAATTTCAACTGGTCTAACCCTTCTTGTGTTCATTAAAAAGGAGATAATTAAAAAGTTAACATACCGCCGAGTGGCACAGCGTAACGTGAAAGGGACTGGCGTGATGACGGTAGAAGAGCGCGCGATTGCTCACGGTCCATCGGCATCGGTGGCAGTAGAGATTCTGAAATTCGAAGATCAGCCATTCATTATCATATGCCTATTTCCTTTGTTCTGAATCGCTCGACGGGCGAACGTGAGAGAGATTCAAATATGTTTCAGTATGAACATCTAACTTAGATTTTCAAAAAAACGTAATAAGTCTTGCTTGGTCTTTTGCAATCACAGTTATATTAATATAGAAATTGCACCTTGCCCTTCTCCAAGTAGGCGTGGAATTCAGCGAACAGTTGCTTGCCGATCGGGCTCTGAACGAATACGTTTCAAGGTCGTACTTGTCCTTTCCTGATTCAGGAAACTTCGAGGGTTGCTCGGAGGTAAGTCTTTTCAAGCATCCGTTCAAATGAAAGGCATACCTTGTGCCGCTCGATGATGCCGGGCAGAATAGATGAGACGTAGCTGGCGTCTGTAAATACATTTCTTATTTCTTCTATTTCCAGCTAATACAGAGTAATTTTATAGAAAGAATTGTGACCACTCACCATCCAGCCTCTCCTCATCCATCTCCCCGTTGATCTCCTTCTTGTACTTTTTATCTAGTTCGGCGAGAAATTCGAGCGTGGGCGTCGTGTTCTTGTCCGTACCCGGCATGCCGCCGCCGTTTCTGAGATGACAGGATTTGTTTTAGAGCTCAAGACACGAGTCGCCGTTTCTTCCTTTTGCACACTCTCTCGCCCGGTCGACTGACGAGAGAGTACGGAGAGTGAAGAGACGGTGGCTCGTATTTCGAGCTCTAATTTATTTCTTCCATATTTTCGAATTAAGCAACTAGATTGTGTTTGTGTGTTGTGTACAGGTGAAGTTAAGCGTAAGACTAGATAGCCTGAAGAAGTAGTAATAATAAGTACCCACTCCAGTATCGGCCCGGTGAACTGCTTGGAGTAGAAGTTGTGGATCCTGCAAATTTAAGAGTGAATGTTTTCTAATACCTTGATAACCGCTCACAAGAGCACTAGCATTTGTTGGACGGCGGGACAGGGTCGCACCCCTACCCTCTCATCTTATTGGCAACGTCGCAATCATTCAGTTGTCCAGGCTACAAATAACTCACTCATCACTGATCGAAGACAGCTTGAGCATGAGTGACGAGGCCAGAGCGAGCACGTCGAGGAGTTCACGCGAGTCTTCCAACTGTAATTGACTTGATTCAGTCAGTGTCTAAAGATGGCCTGATCTATTCTCACAAGTCTTCGATGTTCACACCACAAAAACGCCCCTAATATTGTCCCTTATGAACTCGAGCAATGCATCAGCGGGGGCATGACATAACCGCAACGACAAAAGCGCAACTGCGCATAGCTCGCTTTTAGATGGAGATACCGTGTTCAAAATTTTTCCTCTAGATGTGTCAAATGATAGCTATCGATTCCAGTTGTTTTCAGGTTTCTAAACTGATTTTGAAATTTGTTCACAAATCTTTCCCCGACATTTTTAAGACTCGTAACCGGCACCATTCGATAGCTCTTGAAATTTGGATTCTAACGAGCTATTGGACGACTCGGATAAGCATCTGTGGCGCGAGCTCTGTCAATTCGCGCGGCTGAGTTGCGCTTTTGTCGTTGCGGTTCTGTCATACCCCCGCATCAGCATATTTGGTTGATTGTCTGCCTCCACAAGGGGGGGGGGGGCTTGGGTTTTGAAATATAAATCCTCACCTTTCTCAGCGTCCTCCCATGCGCGCCCGACCCGAAGTGCGCAAGATACTGCTTGACGTTGAAGCTGGCCTCGTTGCAAAATGGACAGAAGAAGTACTGGAACGGCACCCGTGAATTTAAAGAATACCGCAGTTCAAGTAGGTCAGATATGGGTCAAACTTATAATCATACCTCGTGCTCCTCCAATCGCTTCAACACTTCATAGGCCACCAGCTTGTTAACGTGCTTGTTCTTCGCCTTGAGGTCCTTGATCGTGTTCTGCTCGGCGTACTTCTCCGCGACGAACACTGAACCACATCGCCTATTGATAGGACTGGCTGATATAGCGTGCCCGCGACAAGCTCCTACTAGTGATTCAGTGCAGTACATCTTTGCCTAGACCGTATTGCGCTTCAGGATCAGATTCGGTGGACCGTTCAATGGGTTTGACGTGGGGGTTCAACTTAATAAGTTACAAACACTACTCACTGACGTCCGTGGCCATCTCCATGTTGATACTTTCCAGCTTGCCTGATCGTTGCACCCAGGAGATGTGAGCGAAGAGCTCAGCAAACTTCTTGCTCATCTGAAAATTGTGTCACTGCATAAAATTGATGATTTCTATATTACTAGCACCATTTTGTGCGTTTCCCCAACCTCTAATTAACGACGTGCATGAATAGTCCACTCATCGCCCATTGCATACCTTGATGTGCTCCATCCACAGCGTGCGCGAGCATCCCTTGGGCTGCAAATGTTGTTCATGAGACAAGAAATGAGCTTGAGACACCGAACCTGTTCCGGTTTCTTCCGCCATTCATCCAGAGGGAACTCCAGGCTCTGAAATCATTTTAATATTAATTGTGTCGCATCAGGGTATCCGAAGATACCGTATCGGGCAAAGAATGGCTTGATAACTAGATAGATTGTCATGCATGGATGAACACTAACCATCGCCGCATCCATCCTGGCAATGGCCGACGATACGGTGACCTTCTCCGCCTTCTCCACCGTTGTGCCGATGGTTTTATTCTACAAAGTAACTTTCATCCATTTTGTTTACTTTCATCCATCTAGTGCCACCATCCCAACACACTTTCGCCCCTTGGATCAGTGACAGAAATGAGCGTGAAATCTGATCTGGGAGAGCCACCTGATTTCCTTCAGCTCTCTGGTTTCTTATCATTGATTAGGGACGACATACCAATCTGACACGCATCTCCTCTACCAAGTACTCGTGATACATCCCATCCAGCCTCTCCATCTTCATCTGGATCAGATCGAAGTCCGGGTCGGCGCATTTGAGATCCTCGTAGATTTCCTGAGATCAATCAAACGTTGTCAAAGGTAGATAAATCAAAGGTGCGTGTCAGGACACACAAGCACGTAGTTGTAGTAGCGTGTGAAAGGGTAAAAATTGACAAAGTTCTCAACGGTTTTCTTCTAAGTTCCATGCGCACGATCTAATGGTTCCCTGGTGACCGACAGTTTAGTACAAAAAGAAATAGCACTCACCTCTATCCTCCTCTTCATCTTCTCGCCCTCGGTCGGCGCCCGGCTGCTACCGGACACGGAGCAGTCAGCGTTGAAGATGTCGTCTGCAGAAATGTTTTTATACCCCGACTTGATCAGGCAGAGTCAATTTTCTAATAAGGAATGGTTTTTGCTACTGGCGAGGATATATGAGGCATTTTTAGTAGTAACTAAAGCATCACTAACCTCCCTCGTCCTTCCTCCGCCTCTTGAACTCTGTCGATCGACCGTTAGCTTCGAACAGCTTCTGGAATAGATCTGATTTCAATGCTCATTTTCCCTTTGTATCCCGGTCCAGGACAATTTACATTAAATCCTGAGACTAAAGGAGCTCACCTTGACTTCCGCTTCCAGCCGGTCGACCTGGTCCTTCATTCGATCCATTGACTGAACTGTCTTGGCGACATTGCCTCGAAGCATTGAAGCTGCAAGGATTCAAGCATACGTGCATGCATGAGTCATTTATAACTTAATATAAATCATGGTTGCTGAATATGACTGCTAGAGGGATAGAAAGTAACAACGACTTCCTACAGAAAACTTCCTAAGTAGGTGATACACACTAAGTGATAAATTGTGATAAGTGATAAGTATATCAGGCAAAGATAACAAGATAAACTCTGGCGAGAATCAGCGCCAATTGCTCCTCCTGCAGTGTTGATAGTCCACGTAACGCGAGAAGCCAATGATCAACGTGAGGAAGTGTGAGAAATACAGAGAGAAAGGGAGAGAAAAGGGAAAGCGAGACGCCAAAGGGAAAGGAGAGGGAAAGTAAACATGGAGGAAGAGGAAGGAAAGAAATCCGAGGAGGGAACAAATACTGAATGACCATGTGGGTTTCCATGACACTTTGGGCTTTGGAAATGAGCATTTACTAATTTTTGGGAGCGAATTGAATAAATATCAGGATGAAAAAGGCTCATAACAGCAATGCAAGCTAATATACGCTAATATTCAGGCCATCTAAGGCTTCGTTGACACGTTTTGTCAAAACCCGGCAAGCTGCGTGGACAGGGGATCGAATACAACATTTTAGAACTTCAAAGAAGCGGAAAATTTAGTAAAAAGTAGCATTATAGGCGACTGTAGCAAAAAGCTGCTGAAAATGCGGGAAGTTTGACTCGTTCTCTTACAGTACGCTTGAGCTGGGTAGCATCAGTGGGGCAGATTTGTGATTTATTTATTTATTAACAAAGGCCACTAATTTCATTAGAATTTATTCAATAAGTATTTTTTTATTTCACTTTCAATTTAAAACTGTTTTTGCATGTTGACTTGGTCATTTATCATTAATGATGTTAAGATCATAGTGCGATTGCGAGCAATTTGTGCTGACTAGAGAGAGAAGATACAATGAACAGCGTCACGGCTTGTCTCTATTCTGATAATGAACTGAATCACACAAATTCATGATTGCGCGACAGAACGTTTATGTTCTCGCTAGAACGAGAAGAGCGCGTGGCCCGGTTAGCTCAGTCGGTAGAGCACCAGACTCTTAATCTGGCTGTCGCGGGTTCGAGCCCCGCATCGGGCTGGTCATTTTTGTTTCTTTTTTTTAAACGATAAAACGTATTTGACAAAACATCCTGCGTTCGGGGGGAATCGAACCCCCGTCGAATGCTTGGAAGGCATCCATGCTGACCATTACACCACGAACGCGGTTGGACGAGGAGGCTTAGAACAAGATCGCATTTGCCCTGCCCTGAATATCCCTTGCTCTTTATAACTGCACCGCGTTCTCTCACTCCTCACGCTCCGTCCTCTCTATTACACACTTCCATCCGCTGATTGACTTTTTTGCAGCCAGAAATAATCTGGCCCATAAAAGGGCGCAACTCATTTGTGCATAGCGACTCCCTCGGGTGGAGAGAAGAGATAGCTCAAGCAACCTTGCCTTGAATCCTCTCCGAAATTGCGCAGGAAGAAGACTCAGCGCGTGCTAGTCACGACGGGTAAGGTTCCTGCGTAAAAAGAACTTTGTAGGAAACGTGCGCTCTAGTCGCGACGGGTTAGAAAATAGGAAAAAATATATAAATTTCTTACGAGAACTTTGTCAATAAGATGAGTCTGCGGGGCTGCAGCACCCGACCCTTACGGGCATCCAAAAATTGCATACAGCACCCGTATTTCAGGGGCCGTAGCCTCACCCTCACGAGTATCACAAAAACTGGTTATTACGATGCACATTGTTCGTCAACAAGTGATCGTGGAACAGAACACACTTGGCGTTGCTGTTGCTGTGAACTGGAAATTCGAGACCATATACACTGGGCGCGTGCTAGTCAAGCCGGGTCTGTAACGGGGAGGAACCAGAATCTCAAAATGGTTCAGCTAAATACTTTGCGATTCTCACA
>LS574369.1:78463-111528 GCA_900490775.1 Pristionchus maxplancki
GACTAGTGGTCGCTCAGCGATCAATGATGCGAAAGATAGCTGGTGTCAATAGAATGGACAGGAAGAGTAACGAGTGGCTTTCTCGAAAAGTTCCGATACCGGATGTAAGAACGCAAGCTATGATAAGGAAATGGAATTGGGCGAGGCGGCTTGCAAACATTGAGGATGATAGATGGGCAAAGTTAATCATGGAATGGACTCCTCTTGAGTACACACGACCAATTGGACGTCCTAAACTAAGATGGCGAGACGAGCTACAACAACAACTCGGAGTGAACTGGGCAAGCGTTTGCCGAAGAGACCCTAACGCATGGAGATTGGCCATCATTCAACAGGCACATGACCTGAATCTTGAATAAATCTGTATCTGTATCTGTATCTGTATTAGGAGGGGGGGGGGTATTGAGTAGGCATCACTAGTAGGGTTCTCTTGTTGGAATTGTATTCCATTAAAATTCCATTAGTCTCTTCATTTCGCGCACTGATTCGCCCGGCAGACAGACAAGAGAGAGCGTAAAATGAAGAGACTGATGGAATTCCAATGGCATACAATTCCAACAAGAGAACACTAGTTGACAATGACCTAACGGAAGAGGCGAGTGTAGAGTGCTAGAGTGCCGAGCACAGATACAGCGCGTACACAGGCACGGAAGTCGTCGTCTTCATCTGAATCCGACACCTTACTCGGGATTCTGAATCACTAACAACAACAACAAAAACAACAACAACAACAACAACTGCAACAACAACAACAACAACTTAGGTCTAACCTGACTGGTGCCACCGCCGCCGCATCTCGTACTGAGGCAGTAGCACCCGCTGTCGTCGCGTCTGAGCACAATGAGGAATGATCTCCCTCTCTTATTTTTGCATGCTCTCTCGCTTCTCTGATCGATGAGAGAGCATTGCGAAATGAGAGAGTCAGATGATTACTCAGCACAATTTTCGCCACTTTTTTAAGGAGGGGCGGGGGGGGGGGCGATAGCACAAATGAAAGCTCACAGCAGTCTGTTTTTTATGGACATTGTGATATCGTAGCCGTTTGCGATGCTGATGTCATATGTGTAGTTCCTGTCCTTGTTGCTCAGCAGTGCCTGCAAGGCGTTGCGGCTATTTCCTTTATATCCCCCGGATGGCTTCGAGATGGCTGCGCAAGCAATCGTCTCTTCATTTCACGTACTCTCTCATCGGTCAGAGGGCGAGAGACGAGCGTGCAGAATGAAGAAAGTCATTTCTTGCCGAAGCCATCCCTATTCCGCACCTCCGTTTTGCCGGTGGTGATTGAGCAGTCCAGTGGAATGGCCAAATCTTTGGCAGCTCCTGCCTTCATCTCGAAACGCGAAATCTCAGCTCCCTTGGCCGTGTTCCGCACAACCACCTGAATAGCGGAGGATTTGGGACGGGAGGCGCTTGGAAATTGAGGGAAGAAAGGCCTACCACTTTGGAGCCAGGGCAGTTGTTGCGAATACTGATGTCGCTGCCATAACAGCACGCCAAGCCGACGAGCGCGAGCAGCGGGAGGACGGCGCGCATCATCCTGACAAATCGGGACTAGAGTGTAGTCTCGGACTGGTCGCCGTCTCTTCATTCTCCACGCTCTCTCTCTCGACCGGCGAGAGAGCGCGTGCTACATGAAGAGACGGCGGCACCCGCATTTCAGCTCTTAGGAAGCACAATGTTTGGAGGGGGAAGAGAAGATGTATTGGAATGGGCGGTGCGGCCAGCTTTATAACGGCACAAATTCGGAATAAATTAGGCCGGCCCTCTCCCAATCACACTGTCTCTACGTCTGTTATCGATGCACACGCCAGAAGTCACAGACCAAACGCCAGAATGTTATCGAAAACAACTGGGCCAAATTGGTTATTCAGTCAATCGCTAGGCGAAGTTATACTCCGCTCGCACGCTATTTCACCGTGATCAACTACCAAGGCATCACTCTCGGCCCCCCTAATCCTTGCCACGGCTTGGTATCTGATCAAATTCTCCTCTTGTTCCTGGTGCTATCGACAACAATTCGGGAGGTTCTTGTGCTTTCGACGCCGGTGCTTCTTGACTTCGGCCAGGAAACACAATTAGATTAGATACTCAGCGCTTACAATTAGATACTCAGCGTTTTTGTTTGAAAGCGTATGAAAAAGCAGAATAATTCAAATCAGGGATAATACAAAAGATCACAAAAGCTAAAAGATGCTATTTCATGTTGTTGAAATGAATATAATTCTGGTAAGGTCATTTTATCATTCAGCAAAACAATAAAAACGCATAAAAATCTTTAATAAAATAACGGTTAATCAAGTTGGCTAATCTCAAGTGGGGTTGATCCAATTTTCTTCGTTTTCTTCGTCAATCTCGCTTCGCAAAGGCTTTTGTGCTCTACAAGCTCCTCCAGGCCCTTAATAATAATGCATTATATATATGGAGTAGGATGCAGTGACCTAGAACAGCGGTGCAACTATACTTTTTAGTGCGAAACAGTTTTGATTCTAATTGTATGGCATAGTATGCGATAATGATACTTGATATTGTACATACCTGCACCCTCTTCTTACAGTGCTTGCACTGATAGGGCAGTGGATCGTGGACATTTTTTTTGTGCTCTTCGAGAAGTGAAAAAGTAGTAAATTCGTCAATGCATCTAGAGCACTTGAACGATGACGGGCCTGAAAAACATTCAGAAAATGTCAATTGAGAACTGAATAAACCAAATTGTTCACCTGCATGCACCTTCACGTGCTGCTCCAGGGCAATCTCAGTCGTGAACGGGCGAGGCTTTGTGACGGTATTGGCCTGAAATGGAGAAATATTAGAATCCTCTCGACTTTAATGACGCTATTGGTGTACAATCGTATTGTTTCAACTGAAATACATAGATGTAAGTGAACCTCACCTTTTCCGTCTCGAGGCTCGTGAGGCCGAGAGCGATCCGAAAAAGTTGCGATGTAGCCACGAAGTGGCGCACAAAGTTTTCCGATAATGCAGGGAAAATCAAGATGCGAGGTGCAAAGGGAAGGGGGAAGAGGGAGAAGCGAAGGGAGAGAGGACGAGGGAGCAATCTGTTTGTCTGACTCTCTCGCTCTCTCACCCTCTTCCTTACAGTATTTTCATTGATTCTGCACGTCTTTCGTGGTGGGAGCCGATCATTTCGCTTAGTGGGATTCCTTCTTTAATAAATGTAGATGGTTGTTTAATAAACGTTACTTTTTTGCATTGTGTGGCATGTACAGTGAACAAATAGTAGACCCTTCTTCAAGTCGCCTCCTTCTTTCCTCTCTTCTCAATCGTCTTCCCTCCGTTCCTTCTCTCAGCAACCAGGCAACGCCTTCTCCATCCCATCCACTCTTCTCTTCATTCATTCCCCTTTCGTTTCTTAACGTTTCTTCCTCGCCTCCTTTACATTGTCATTTTGGTACGATTCCTTGCAGATTTCTACTCTCTCATGTGGATTCTATATCGACTAGCAACCAGTAGATAATTGCTAAATACGAAGCGAAGATCATCGAACTATGTTCAAAGGCTGTAGCAAATCGTGGAGGGATAGCTGGATTAATGCACAATCAAAGGCCATAACCATTCCAATGAAGGAATATTGCAGCACAGCTACCTCATTTATCTGCGCCCCAGACTGAGTCATAACCACATACAAAGTATATACCGTAAACCACTCATTCGAAAGAGCTCGACGAGCTGCATAACATATCCAAAAATTAGCTGCGCCTTCGAGTAAGTTTTTGAAATATCTTCACATGACTGTAGCAGTGCTTAAAAACACTTTCAAGAGTTCTAACCGGTTTTGATCGAAAGAGCTCGAAAAATAGCCGGGGTTACTCTTAGAACAATTTTTCTCAAAACTGCGCCACAACGGAGTTATCAGCGCTCAAAGTTGGGGATCCGGGTACCCGACCCGGTGCAGGGAGCCCCAAAATGATCTCAGCCAAATGAGACTTGGTGGGCTGTTAGGGCATGCTTAGAGAAGCCCAAAACTTATGAAAACAGGTTTCATGATTTTAGCCCCATTCCCATCCTCAGCTCGATTCTCTCGTGACAGGCGTGATATACACTCCCACGTTTGAATATGGGTCTCACATACGCCTCTCCAGTGAGAGAGTGTGTTACGAGACCCTACTTCGCACCCCTACTCCCATTGATCCCCTGGAATATCCCACAATGATGACGAAATGAGAAGAGTGAAGGCGGGAACGGTTCAGAATCGCTCGCGGCACAGTGCTCTCAGTTCCGACTTCCCATTGGGCCGGGGAAGCTGCAAATGATCACTCCTTTCTCGCCTGATCTGATCATTGCTGGTGGGTTTTCTCACCGAAATTACGACGCATTGCGAATAGGCTGGGCATGCTCCATGCTCCTTTTCTAATTCTTCGCAGGTTTCGTTCTGAAAATGACGGCCCATACAGTGCGTGAAAGATATCGTAGTCTTCGCTCGTTTTGCGATCGAAGAACTATCTAAATGCAGTAATTACTTACACTGTGCACCTGCATTGCGATGACGGAGAGAAGAATGATGAGAATGAAGAAGCGAGCCAGCATTTCCCTGGAAATGTTCAAGCTAAAGGTAGGAAATTTGATCAAAAAGCGATTGTTGTTTGGATCTTCACCGTTTTATAGTGGAAAACATACCAAATTTTGCATAAATCCGGGGGTGGACAATATGAATACGGAACGCATCAAGTAGGCAGGGAAGTGGGGGAAAATCATGGAAAATCGAGAGAATCAGACTTTGTTTTCGTATCTGTCACTAGGGATGCCCATCCAATTACCAATTGCCGCGTCCCCTCTCCCTTGACCCCTTCCCTAGATCCAATTGTTGACGAGAGATCGCACTCTCTCACTCAATCAATTGGTGAGGGGAAGAGGGTGAGACCAATTAATTGGTTTTTCCAAGGGATTGAGCCTGCTCTCTCCCCCCTCTTCCCATCCCTCTCCCCGCGTCTCTCTCCCTCCCCTGCCTGACCCCTCGAAAACCAATCAATTGGTCCCTTCCCAATTGATTGGCTCTCTCTCCCTGCTTGACCCCTTCCCTATCAATTGCGGACGAGAGAGTGTGCTCTCTCAAGGGAAGGGAATCAATCAATTGGTAATTGAAATTGAATGGGCATCCCTATCTGTCACGCTTCATAACATTGATCGGTTGCCGGATGTTTTGGCTGAATGTCACGCACGGATTAAAAAATAGAAATGCGAGTTTTACTCGAATTCAGAAATTGATTTTTGCTTCTTCACTACTATACAGTTTCACCATTACTAGTTATTTTATTCTTTAATTGAAAAAAATGTTTGAATGCCTGATGACGTTATTTATTTAGTAAGAAAAACAAAAAATCTAAACAACAAAAACAAATAATAAACAAAAAAACAAGTTGGATAATCTCAAGTGGATGCGATGCTTTGTTTTCTTCTTCATTCTTACGTTGTGCTCAACCAACTCCTCCGCTCCTTAGGGTTGTGCAATTTCCATCCGGCCCTTCTGTATAACACCGCTGTTGATTGTTTAATTTCATCACTATTTCTCACATTTCTCACACTATTTCATCGTGATCAGCCAACAAGGAATCATATTCGGCCCCCTGTAATCCTTGCCACAGCGTGCCTTCCGATAAATCTTGTTCCTGTTGCTTTGTCGAAAACAACTCGGATGATTCTTGTGCTTTCGACGCCGGTGCTTCTTGACTTCGGCAAACGCTTACAATTGTAAATTTTCAGCGTTTTCGTATGAAGAAGGCAGAGTAATTCAAATTAGGAGTAAAACAAAAGATCAGAAATCATTTCAATGGATGAAGTATTCCCTGCACATTGTCATCACGTTGTTAAAGTTAATTTAATTCGAATATCATTCAGCAGGGAAAATGCATAAAAAATTTTAATAAAAAACAACGGTTAGTCAAGTCGCATAATCTCAAGTGGAGTTGATCCAATTTTCTTCGTTTTCTTCGTCAATCTCGCATCGCAAAGACTTTTGTGCTTTACAAGCTCTCCCAGCCCCCTCACCCTCTTCCCGCAGTGCTTGCACTTATAGGGGAGTGGGTCATGGACACTGCGTTTGTGGTCTTCGAGAAGGGCAAAGGTAGCAAATTCGTCACTGCATCTGGAGCACTTGAACGAGGAGGGGCCTGCAACGTGCGAGTGTTGATTTTTCAGCAGTTTCCTGGCTCCAAATTTTTTTTGACTCAGTCCTATATCGTCATCCGTGCCAAGAAGTTCACATTAAGCTTTCAGAATGGCGATTGCATCATCAAAAAAGTCGTACCTGCATGCACCTCCTTGTGTTTCTCCAATGCAAACTCAGTAGTGAAAGTGGCGGGGCAGTGCGCGCAGGTGAATGGGCGAGGCTTGGTGACGGTGTTGGTCTGAAGTAGAGCAATTGGTCAACTGTAGTATCATTTTGACTGATTGTAAGTACAATCAGTATTTACCTGTTCAGTCTCGACTCCGTGCTCCAAGAGCATGTGCTGCGCGAGCGTGCTAGGGCGTCTGAACTCGCGATCACACCTGGGGCAGGGATAAGGAAATCCGCCTGGAAATGAACAATTATTTTTTCGAATTTATCACAGAGAACTGACGTTCCTGTTATGTCCGTCGGTTTAAAGTGAAGATTGAAAGGGACCAACCATGCACTATCTCGTGTCTGCTCAATTTCGGAAATGTGTCGAATTGTTTCGGGCATTTTGCACACTTGAATGCTTGCGCAGCAACTTCCTCATCTGATGAGAGGCCGACCGTGTCTTCTGAAATGGTTTCGGATATACATCTTTATTTGCGCTTTGAATTACTTAGCTCCAACCTGCATGCCTCTTCATATGCGCCCCGAGCTCTAAGGCTTTCCAAAATCGGCGAGGACAGAGACTGCATTTGTGCTTCTTCTCCTTCTTCAGTCCATTGTTGACAACACGCGATGTGCCCTGGATGATTGAATTTCCTTTTATGATCAAGATTAATTTAGGAAAACCATCAAACCTTCTCATGATATTTTATGTGCCTATTCAGTTCGGTCTTGGCGGCGTACGCTCTTGGGCACTGTTCACATTTGTAGGGAAGCTCGCCTGGAATGTATTATCGGGCTTGAGGTAAGGATGGCATAGTCTCTTCATTTCTCCTACACTCTCGTCGGTCAGAGAGGCGAGAGAGCGTGCAGCATGAAGAGAGTAGTTGAAACAAATTAAAAATTACCCGTATGCAGTCGCTCGTGTCTCTGTCGGCCCTGCCAGGACGCAAATCGCTTATCGCAGAATTGGCACTGGTAAAAGACATTGCGTTTTGAGTCTTCATTGTCTTTACCTGAAAACACGTAATAATAATAAAACAACAACAACAACCTCACCGAGATGTGTTTTCTTGTGAGAATAAAGACTGCATCTCTGCCTGAAGTGTCTATGACAGATATCGCACTTCCATTCATTCTTGAACTTGAGAAGGCGAGGGTCGTTTTTATCTGAAATAATTTAACCCTTACGTTGGTAAAACAAACGACGAAATGGAAAGTAACACTGCTGAGAAAGAAATGAGAAAGAAGATTCAAAAGACGTACCCATATGCTTCCGTCTATGCACACTGAGCGAGCCTGCTTGGGTGAATCGCTTCTCACACTGATCGCACGAGTAGGGATGCGTGGCGGTGTAGTCATCTCAAAATTTCCCTTTCTTTTTTCTTTGGAATTTGATAAAGTTCTGTTCAGTTTGTGTTACTTTTTTTTGAAATTGATCATGAAATATCAACCGAGATGAGTCAGCTTGTGCACTCTGAGAGTCCCCGCAGTGGTGAAGGTCTTCGCGCACTCGTCGCATGTCCATGATTGATTCCCGGCTGAGGACTTCTTCCTTTCCGTCGCTCCAACATTCTCGACATCTTCTTCATTCTCAGCAGATTCATCTTCGTCCTCTTCGCTGTCGTCGTCAGACTCCCCATCATCAGACCAGGCGCCGCGCTCATTCCTCTCAATGATCTCAGATGAGGCATGCTCGACCCCTTTGTCGAAATCATCATGCGATTCTTCGGAGGCAACTGTCGAGGAGGACCAACGATCATGCTGAAAATGTGTGGTGGTATTTGATGGTGACATTCTAGCTAGACCTCGAAATACGGCACTATGCCGGATGATAACCGTCGGATGAGAAACGACTGGATGAGAACCAAAATTTATTTATAGGGCTGTAGAATTTTGCCAGTATGTTCACAATGCCACAAAAATGATTTTTCAAAATTTGGCGGTTCTCATCCAGTCGGTTCTCATCCGACGGTTATCATCCGGCCTAGTGCCCGAAATACGTGTCACCGTCTCTCCATTTTACACACTCTCCCTCTCGGTCTACTGACGAGAGAGTAACGACGAGAGAGAATCGACCTCTAATTCTTGCGCTCACTTCCGTGTCTATGGGCAAGCCCTGTGGCTCCTTCGGTTCGCCCCGGCGCTCATCCCTCTCTTGAATCCAGCCCATTGTGACTCCGAGAGAACGCACCAACTCATTTGTGAGTTTTCCGACTGATTCATCTCTGAAACCACTTGATTTATTAGCTGTTCAAACAACGAGTCTCCATTGTGGATCACTCTCTTCATTCTACGCACTCACTCGCCGGTTGACCGGTTGAAAGACTGTGCAGATTGAAGAGAGTGATCCATCAGCTTTCGTCGACAATGAATCCCCCATTACCTAGTCTTGTTCAAGCATTGAGCAGCTTCCACTAATGCAATGTTAGACTTGATCACCTGAAGTTTTGCATTTGAATTATGGAATAAAATAACAACTCTACCTCCGGATTCGCATTCGTTTCGACAAGCACTTGCAGTAAGTCGACAGCTTGCTCTATCATTGGTCCGATCTGCGAGTGGGCACCCTGGCCTGGAATAGTATTTATTCGTATTTGAGGCATGATCTCGCTCTCTCATTTTTGCATGCTCTCTCGTTTCCCTAACCGACGAGGGAACATTGCGAAATGAGAGAGTCAGACGATTGTTCTCGTACTTTCTAACCCGATGATAGCCTATAAAACCATTTGGCCAACATCACAACTTAGTGCAAGAAATAATGGGGATACGTTTCTGCGCGCCTCTGCAAGTGCATTTATTTGACTTTTTCGACACGTGAAACACGATTGGCTGTAGCAAAAAATGTGTGAAGATAGAAAGAAATAGTAGGGAATTTCTTTATCGCGCCCCAAAGAGGAGAGGAAAAGGTGCGGAGAGAGGGAGGAAGGAGAAAACGGAGGGGGAGAGAACAACATGCGCGTGCTCTGCCTTCTCACACTTCCGCAAGAACTGACCAAATGTCCTTCAAGTGATGAATTACTGTGCGAACGGAAAAGGAGTGTGAGACAGAGAAAAAAAGAATTTTTAAAGAATCTTCAAAGCATCTGACATGCGATCTGACAACAACAATTTGCGGTATGAAATGATTTATCGATGAATGCTCTTCGTGTATACATCGATTGGGGACATGTTTCCTGCTTGCTGCTGTAAAGTGGTCCCTTAGGTATGTTGTTGTAGAATGCTGTGATTTGCCGTGTCGAACAGGAAATTGATCACTTCAACTGAAAAATTGATTCGTACGACCTGACACGGAATAAGATACTTTTTCTTTGAGTAAGAGTTGCTTTTCTGTCTAGAATAGTCGGCGTCGAACGCACGAGATTCATCCGAATTGTTTTCGATAGCAACAGAAACAAGAGGAGAATTGGATCCGATACGAGGAAGTGGTGGCATGGATTAAGTGATGCCTAGTTGGCTGATCACGATGAAATAGTGTGCGAGCTGAGTAGAACTTCGACTAGCTGTCTTCTGAATTACTAATTTGGCCCAGTTGTTTTCGATAGCAACGGGAACAAGGGAAGAATTGGATCCGATACGAGGAAGTGGTGGCATGGATTAAGTGATGCCTTGTTGGCTGATCACGATGAAATAGTGTGCGAGCTGAGTAGAACTTCTACTAGGTGTCTTCTGAATTACTAATTTGGCCCAGTTGTTTTCGATAGCAACGGGAACAAGGGAAGAATTGGATCCGATACGAGGAAGTGGTGGCATGGATTAAGTGATGCCTTGTTGGCTGATCACGATGAAATAGTGTGCGAGCTGAGTAGAACTGCGACTAGCTGTCTTCTGAATTACTAATTTGGCCCAGTTGTTTTCGATAGCATCGGGAACAAGTGCAGAATTGGATCCGATACGAGGAAGTGGTGGCATGGATTAAGTGATGCCTTGTTGGCTGATCACGATGAAATAGTGTGCGAGTCTAAGAGAGCGCCGACTAGCTAGCGACTCAACAACCAATGTTCCCCAGCTGTTTGCGATAACATTCACACACTAGGACGCATGTGATACCCGGCGTAACACATGCATAGAGACAGCGTTGTTCGAGGAGGCTCGGCCTAATTTATGCCGACTCGGCGCGGTTTTAAGGCCGACCGCCCCGCCCCCATCACTCAATCTCTTCGGTGATCCCATTTTATCTAGGCACTGCTCCAGCGGTTATACGACTTCCGCCCTCTTAAAACGCTGCCAAGTAGTGATGACAATTCGGCACGCCCCTCTCTCTTTCGAATGATCTCTCGCCGGTCAGAGAGACGAGAGAGTACGCGAAACGAGGAGAGACGAGTGCCGATTTGTCATCACTACTGCCAATCTTCCAGAATGCGCCACATCTTTCTACTGTGTGTTCTGGTCGGCTCAGCGTTTGGTATGGACGTCAACGTGATCTACTTTTGCAAGGACCCGAGAGAGGTAAGGCTGGGTTTTACCTTCAGCGCGCAATCAATGCAAAGAAACAGCGATTATTTCTTGGCTTTATTTTATCTATATTTATTCTTTGTTTTAAAGGAGGACGAAACTCAATATTTTCTGGGTAAATCTGACCACCTGGTTAGATTGGTCCCTTAAAGTACAGGAGACATTCGAAAACTAGAAGATTCCAGCTTTACTATGAAGCGAGAAAAGCGCGCTCAAAGTTTCCACAGGGCACAGGCAACTTCAAGATGCGCGGTGCAAAGAGAGGGCAGAGACGCAGAGAAGGGAAGAGGGTGGGAGAGAGGAGGGCACTCTAGTGTACTCTGCCGCTCTCACCCGCTTCCCTTATCCCCTCCTCCCCGCAGTATCTCGCCCTGATCGCACAGGGAATTGGCTCTTCCAATGTTTGCGTTTCGTTCTCCTTTAACAATAATTCTCGCAGGTAATCATGCGCAACACGGACACTGGCGCAGTTGCTACTCAATTTCGCATGAAGAGAAATGATGCTAGAACCGTTACGACTCCAAACTTTTTCACAATTACTGCCGGCAAAACCGAGGTACGAGTCGAGTGTGACAAATCCCATATATTTGAACGAGACTATTCGAATTAGTTGTGTATATTCTCTCTATCTCTCTGTTTCAACAGAGTATTGATGCATTGATGGCAACCAACCTTCCCGCAGGCTCTTTTTGGCCACAAAGACAAGAAGGATCTCATTTATGGCGTCAGCACGGCCAACGGCTTCGACGTCCCAATGAGGATGATACCCTATCCAAAGTGAGCTGATTTCATCCTCCATGGGCAGAAAAACGGCAGAAATTGTATTAAGCCCCAGCGGCGAATCGGCTGCGTGCCACCGGGTGCGCTGCGGCAACGGCACCAGTGATGTTATCTTTTTTAAAATTCTTTTTTATTATCTTTTTTAAATATTAATATGAGATCTATATTCCAGGCAGATCAGGGGTGTGCAAGCAATTTCAAGATCTCTCTCTCTCTCCATTGCGATACACAGCCTGTCAGAGTGGATGAGAGACGGCAGACCACGATTCTCTTTCTAATCCTATTTTTTGCCCTCTTTTTTGCTCGCTGATCTGCTCATCGATCGGTCGGTGGAGAGAAATGAGAGGATAACAATGTGAAATGACGTCAAATGATGTGTGACCAGTGAAGCATATTTCAAATTTTGACGGCCTGCTCGAGGCAAAACACGTTCGGAGCAAGAAATATTGATAGTCCAATGAAACTCATTTAGCAACGAACGCACAGAGACCGCGTCATTCCGCTCGAAAACGTAAAATGACGCGGTGAGGAACGTTGAAAATGAATTTACGGGAAGTCTCTCAACTACCATTCATCTTGATTTAAACCCCAACACCATTACCATCATTTTGAAGAGGAAAACAAGGGCTATCATTTGAGGAAGGTGATTATTGATAACATCTCGGAGTAAAGAGAAAATCATTTTTATGTGCATTTTTGGTAGTTTGTTGGACTTTATTTAAATATGCGGACTTGTATCAACAATCGCCTACCTCAGATGATAGCCCCTTTTATTCTCTTTCAAATGATGGTAATGATGTTGGGGTTTAAATGAAGATGAAAGGTAGTTCATACACTCCAAAAATCAATAAAAATTAATTTATGGGCATGACGAGTTTTGCTAATAATCAAATGGCTCGAAAACAACAGGGAGACTTCTAGGCGGTTGGTTGGAGTAACAAGGGAACCGCAAAAGTAGGCCGATCTCTCGAACAAATCTGTTGACGCAAGTTGAAAGGGGTCCCATATGGAAGTTCAAAACCGCTTTGAACCGATTGGATATTTGCTTCCTAAGAACCGAAAATCGATTTCGAAAAAAAGCCTGTTTTGTGTGTGAAAATCGAAATCGCCTCGCGCACTGTAGTGTTAGCGAAAGAGAGACAGGCAAACATGCCTCCTTTGGCGCAGCAGGTAGAGCGTTAGCTTTTCATTTTGCAGGTTGTGGGTTCGAATCCTTTTGCGGGAATCTTCTTTTGCTATATTTTTCAAACATTATTTGTTGTTTACCGTGCTTGGATCCCTATGATTTTCATGGTTTCTTCAGTTTCTGGTGGTACAAAACATCATCAGCCGCATCACTCAAAAATTTCACTACACTATAGTTCTACTCTTATTAACCAGTCAACATCAGTAGAATAAAAGCACGGTAAACAACAAATAATGTTTGAAAAATATAGCAAAAGAAGATTCCCGCAATAGGATTCGAACCTACAACCTGCAAAATGCAAGGCTAGCGCTTTACCAACTGCGCCACCAGAGGCATGTTTGCCTGTCTCTCTTTCTCGAACACCACCCTGCGCGAGGCGATTTCGATTTTCACACACAAAACAGACGAATTTTCAAAATCGAATTTCGGTTCTTAGGAAACATATATCCAATCGGTTCAAAGCGGTTTTGGACTTCCCTATGGGGCACCATTCACCTTGCGTCGAAAGATTTCGAGAGATCGGCCTACTTTTGCGGTTCCCTTGTAACTCGACACCGCGGATCATTAAAAACATTTTTATCTTGAAGAGATTGCATGATTTTCCGGCATAATTTCCGTAATTTTCACTCATTCTTGCCGCTCCATTCCTAATCGAGCGACGCAGAATGACTCGGCGCATTAGAATACGTACGCCGCGGCGAACAAAGGAATTCATCCACTCTGACAGGCTGTGCAATGCTCCATCTGCGAGAGAGCATAGCGAAATGAGAGACCGAGATAGCTTTGCACACTCCTGATACATACCTGATCCATTAAGATCCTGGAGGCGCGCAACAGACCGATGGCGTACACACTCAAGATCTGTGATCTCTAATCTTTAATCTCTAATCTCTAATCTTTAATCTCTAATCTTTAATCTTTAATCTTTAATCTTTAATCTTTAATCTTTAATCTTTAATCTTTAATCTTTAATCTTTAATCTTTAATCTTTAATCTTTAATCTTTAATCTCTAATCTTTAATCTTTAATCTTTAATCTTTAATCTTTAATCTTTAATCTTTAATCTTTAATCTTTAATCTTTAATCTTTAATCTTTAATCTTTAATCTCTAATCTTTAATCTTTAATCTTTAATCTTTAATCTTTAATCTTTAATCTTTAATATTTATTCTGGTTGACGCACTGCTTTGGATTCAGGGGGGTTGTGTGCAAACGTTTCTCGATGTCCCATTTGCTCTCCGTTGGGGCGTCCGTGTTGTAGGGTTCTTGGCAAGGCATATTTGGGATAAGGAATTATGGGCTGGTCTCATTGTGCTTGAGATGCTGTCACTTTTTCGATAAATGATGTTGTTATAATGTGCGTAACAAGTTCAAGCCTCTTGGTTATCCAGAGTACTCAGCAGTTAAGTCGAAAGGAGGAGGGATTGCAATTGAAGGCGTCGCAAGAGGATATCAATGAACATTGTATTTCGTTCGAAAGCGAAATGAGGAGAGACGAGTGCCGATTTGCCAACACTATTCCACACGCTCATGCAGTTCCTTGAATGACAGCGATACTTGGGAATAGAGATGTTCACTCAATCAGCTTGCATGTTGCTTATAATGCAAGAAACTTCCGTGGTAGCGGACAATGTCGGAAATTTGGACCATCAAAAGATTAAAATCGTGGGCCGAACTCACGGCGATGAAATTTCGTAATGAAAAATGCTTCTCCTTCGTCATCTCCGCATCTCCTTTGAGTGAATTTGATCTGAGTGATTACTCTAGTCATAGCCGAGTAGGCTCAAGGTACAATTTCATTAGAGATAGCAAAGGTTAATGCACAGACCGGGAGTCGAACCCGAGGGGCCTCCGCTTACCGGGCAGGAGTTCTACCACTGAACTACCTGTGCACCTGTGCTATCTGCTTCCTGTGTGAATGATACTCTCAATTGGAGTCATATTGATCCTTCTCTAATGAAATCTCCTTTGAGTTATACTGAGGATCCTTCTCATCCAGAATGATTTATGACTTTGAGAGGTACGACACTCATCATTGCCCATGCTCGGGGCGGTCAGAGAAGATGAGAAAGCGGTTGAAGTATGAAATAGTACACCCAAGGAGAAATACTGGTCCCAATTAAAAATAGTGGTCCTATATAGAAATATTGGTCCCATAGATATACTGGTCCGCAATATACTGGCCCCATTGAAATATATTGGTCCCAAATTATCTTCATAAATTTGTTGGTCCCAACATATAAAATACTGGTCCCTATTAAAAAATATCCTGGTCCCAGATGCGACATGAAAAATTACTGGACCCTTGTTGGATCAGTGTTTCTTAACCAATTCGATTCCTTCTCACAGTTTAATTCGATGAAAGCAGGTCATCGGGTACAATATAATACAAATAGTTGCCCGGTCAGCTCAGATTAATATGCCAAGCCGCCCCCCCCCCTTGAATAAAGTGGGTCTAAGGCTGAGAGGCAGAGACTAAGCCTGAGCCTAAGCAATTTAGTGAACAGATTATTAATCTCCTGGGGTCCCTTGGCGATTTTTTAGTTCTGCGCTTAGCGCCCCTCAACACTGCCTCTATAGACGATGAGAGGAAGACGGATCGATGGGCATTGCTGGTTAAGAATCTTCTAAGTACATTGCTTATTGTTAGGCTTAGGCTTAGTCTTGGCCTCTGACCTTTTGCCTCTGTAATTTTTCTGCGGATAAACTTGAGTGTATACTACATACATACTCACAGTTGGCAGGAAATAATGTTGAGGAACGCTTCAGAAACTCGCAAATAGAGCAACACTGAATGAATTATTACTAATGGTTGGGACCAGTATATTTATAAACTTGGGACCAGTATTTCTATCTCTCACTTTTGGGACCAGTAAATTTTCAAATATTGGGACCAGTATTTTTATGTTGGGACCAATATATTTTACTGGCCCGATGGGACCAGTATTTCTATGGCCGGACCATTATTTTTAATTGGGACCAATATTTCTCCTTGGGTGTACTATTTCATACTTCAACCGAGAAAGCATAGGAAAGTGAGAGAATCGTAAAATAGTTGAGCAGTTCTAGTGCACATCTGGTCGGTTATGAAGGAAAGGTGAGAAGGCGCGCGCATGCCGCTCCCTTTGCTTCTTTCTTTCCGTCTCCTACTCAGCTTTACTCTAACCAGTTTATATCAGCTTTTCGTGTTTGGCAGGTTCATCGTGCCGTTAGGTCTGTCTGCCCTTGTCAAGATGGATAAAATCGAGCAGCTGCTTGGAAAGGTACCTTCTTATTTTCTTCCTATAGGAGTCACAGTGAATTTCATAGGAAAAGTGAAGTGAGGAGCCAATAAAAAAAGCCCCATCCCAGAATGGATAAAAGAATGGATAAAACCCAGAAGAGAATCGATATAATTTTCATGCGATTTCAGGCAAGGCTGCTCTCGTCCCTGCACCCGATCGGGCTAATCGTGGAGAAAGTTGCGAACCTGATGCAAGCGCTTATCGAGAGCAATGCTGATCCGGAGGTACAATATTTGATTGAGAATTCAAGTTTTACTGCGATCTGCAGATCGTCAAGCCCATGCTTCTTCCTCTTAAGGCTGAGCGACAATCGACTCACCGTGAGAACGACTCAGGGTACGGTCAATTTTGTTCTGGAACACCGCTGATTACCACTGATGGTTTCAGGGATGCGCCAATATTTCGGCTGGCAATCGAGCTAGCACAATCTCTCGAGCGAACTATGGGTCGCATTCTCGAGAAGGAGGCACTTCGGCGAGGGCTCACGGCTCACCCGTGCACAGTGAAGCAGGTAATAATGTTCCGCAGTACTTCATGCTTGAATTCCTAATTGTGAATTTATTTATTTGCCTTTTCGAATTAATCGACATTTGTCGATCACTGTGTCGGCTAGGAACTACCCCTCTCTCCTCGGCGCTCTCTCCCTCCTCGGAGGCTCTCTCCCCCTCGGTGGCCCCGCCCCCGTTCCACGCGTGTTCTCTTTCACTTCTACCGAACTTGAAAAAGATACTACACCGTCTTTCTTCCTTGTCTTAAGCATTCTACCATGAAACCCCTAAATGGTGCATCGGCTGGAGGAAAGAACCCTGGCGACATCGCCTCGTGAAACCCCTAAATTCACATGAACCCGATGGTCTCGGCGACGATGCGGCCAGCCTATTCAACGACTCTGACGTAGCAGATTTTCAATTGGTGGCGATGAAAGAAGAGCGTACGGAAGAGCCGTCAGAAGCCATTTGTGAAACAGAGGTGGTCATACTAAAAATAATTCCAGTTGGGATGGAATCGTCTCTTCATTTCGCGTACTCTCTCACCGGTCAGAGATGCGAGAGAGCATGCAGAATGAAGGGAGTCATTTCTTGCCAAGCCATCCCTAAATTTCAGCAGTCTCATGTTCTTTCTTGCAGAAAGCTCCATTCGAAGAGCTTGTCTCTGAAGATGAAGACAACTTCTCGTCTCGTGAGGACTCCGTTGAGAGGACCGAGCGCGGCGCCTGGTCTACCGACGACGAGTCAGAGGAGGACGACTACGATGGTGAGATTTTCTCCTCTCTCCTGAATCTCAGAACGCCTTAGTTTCAGAAGATCGTGAGAACGTTGGAGTAAAGAAGAAGGGGTCCTCATCCAGAAAAGGTTCATGGACATGTGACGAGTGCGGGAAGGTCTTCACTACAGCAGGGACACTCAGAGTGCACAAGCTGACTCATCTCGGTTAGTGTTACTTGTCGACTAAGAAACGGTCATCTGTGACTACCGATGCAATCTTGAGATGACTACTCCGCCACGCATCCCTACGCTTGCAATCAATGTGACAAGCGCTTCACTCAAGCTGGCTCGCTCAGTGTGCATAGGAGAACGCATATGGGTGGGCCTTTTTGATTCAGGGTGTTCCCATTTGTTTCGTCATTAGATTCCACAAAAATATTCCAAAAAATAAAAATATAAAAATTGATTAATTTCAGCCAAAGACGATCCTCGCCTTCTCAAATTCAAGAACGAGTGGAAATGCGATATCTGTCAGAGACAATTTAAGCAGAGATGCGGTCTGTTTGTCCACAAGAAAAGCCATCTCGGTGAGGCTGTTGTTGGTGTTGTTGTTGGTGTTGGTGTTGTTGTTGTTGTTGTTTTTTGTCACCTTTTTGCTACCATTAAGAGTACATTTAGGAAAGGACAATCCGAATGAAGCAAAACAGTATGACTGTCGGTTCTGCGATAATAAATTTTCGACATGGCAATGCAGAATGAGACACGAGCGATTGCACAAAGGTGACTAACGTTAATTAAAAAGAAAAATTATAAAATATTTTTTTGAACAGTAAACTAGTGTGTATGTTTCGATAAAAAAATTGGCACTTGTGGACTAGCTCGGTGGAATAACTGACAATGAGTTTACTAATCGGTCGGGCACGAATGTAAGATAGAACAGTAGTCATTTCACAACTGTTGCAGGCGAGCGTCCCTACAAGTGCCAGCAGTGTCCGAGGACGTTCATTTCTAAGAATCAGCTTAACCGGCACATTGTTTTTCATGAGAAGGTGAGGATTAATGCCCTTCATAGTTGTAAATGTGAAAAAGTGTATCGTCTCTTCATTCTGCACGCTATCTCGCTTCCCTGACCGGTGAGAGAGAACGTGAAATGAAGAGACGAGTTCTTGCCAAGCCATCCCTATTTTTCTGTAAGATTACAATATTCATTCAGGGCACAGCAACAGTGGTTCGCCAGGGGATGGAGAAGGAGAAGAACCACAAATGTACCATCTGCCCACGCCGTTTCTCGAATGCTTTTGAGCTCGGCGCTCACATGAAGAGGCATGCTGGTTAGTGCCTGTAGAATAAAGATGAGCAGTTCATAGAACATGCTTATTAATCGTTAATTATTGTTAATAATTAATTTTTTTTTGCAGAAGATACGGTTGGTATATCATCAGACGAGAAAGTTGCTGAACAAACCAAGTGCATGTGCAAAAAGTGCCCGAGAGTGTACGATATTTTCTGGAAACTGAGGAGACACGAGAAAGTGCATGGTTTGTTCTTTTATCTTGTCTTTTAACTCTTTTAACTTCATCTGATTGTGAGCATTGGGCCTTGTCAATAAGTTAGTATAGTTCGAAATACGGGTTATCGTCTATTAATTTCACACACACTATCTCGCCAGTCAGAGAGGCGATAGAGAGTGTAAAATGAAGAGAGTGCGACCTGTCTTTCGCGATTTAAACTGTCCGAGTATACAACTTGCAGGCGGCCTACCCTTCCCCTGCCACTATTGCGATCTCGAGTACAGACGTGCGGGTCCGCTCGGAAACCACATGCTAATGGAGCACGGTGTTGAGACGGTCAGATCTTTCAATAATAATCCATACAAATTTAAGGACAATAATAATTATTATTCACACGTTTTTTTTCTATAATTCGTTCCCTAGGATATAGCCAATGCCTATCGTTGTTTAAAGACGAAAAAAATTATAAAAAAAATAAATAGAGCTCATGATTCGAGTCGACGTCTCTTCATTCCCCACACTATCTTATCAGTCGACCGGGCGAGGGAGTGTGCAGAATGAAGAGACTCGTATTTAGAGCTCCAATATTCAGGAGTTCATCGGACTGAAAGGAACTCCTCGCCCGTTCTCATGCGAGCACTGCCCAGCCACTTTCACGAACGAATTTGCAATGGAGAAACACGGGAAGGTGCATGCAGGTGAGTCTATTTCAAGAATTGTCTGACTCTCTCATTTCGCCATGCTCTCTCATCGATCAGAGAAGCGAGAACATGCAAAAATACGACAGCGAGATCATTCCTCGCCTATTTGGTCAATCAACTCTCTTCTCTTCTTTGCGTCATTGCTCGGATGGTATAGTGTATGGAAAAGAATAAATCGATTTTTTAAACAAGACTGTTTATTTCAGGGCCATCCTCGTTCAAGTGCTCAACATGCGCTGAAGAATTCTCTACATTTACTCTTCTCGAGAATCACAAAAGAACCGCTCAAGACCCACTACCCTATGAGTGCAAGTACTGTGGCAGGAGATGGACGGTATTTCGAGTTTTCCTTATTTTTTGTTGATTTTCATTAATATTAAGGCACTGGAGGAGCTGGTTGAGCACAAATCTCGGTGTTACGCGAGATTCAAGAAGGCATCGGAGGTTGCCTCTACTCCGATTGAGATTATCTAACTCGAATAAAGCTTGAATCCATTTTCGTTTCACTGTTGAATAAATAAAGGAGTCAAAAGTTATATCGTCGCACTAGGGCATCCCAGGTGGACAAACGGAGCAACGCCACTGGGTGATACTATTGCCTTTATCTTTCAATTAATATGCAATTTTTATTTAACATTTTCAATCCTCCAGATAATAATTATCCTCAATATCCTCGGCTACTACACAGTCTCCGCGCCACCAACCGTGGCTGTACAGTGCGTGCGAGCCCACTGGCGCCTAAATAATTATTTAAACAAATAAAAATACAATAAATAAAAACACGCCAATAAAGTTGAAAGCACACCTGTTCCGCACCAAATTCCGCTGCGATTTCTTGCGCATGCGTATTGATCTCCTCAAGAAATCTCTCTTCCCACTTTGGCAGCGCTCTGATGCATTTTCGAAAGCAGCGGGCCTGAAAAAAAAATCATGTTTTTCGGATTTTTCAAATTTAAATTCGATATTAAAATTACAAACCCGCTCATTTTGCGGCATAAACTGAATCAGGACAGGTATGAGTTCTATTCGAAAGATAACCACGCCAGACAGGAGCTTTCTTCAAACATTATCGATTAAATACTTCGTCTCTTCACTTCACACACTCTCTCACCGGTCAGAATGGCGAGAGAGCGTGTGAAATGGAGAGACGATTATTTCGAAATATATTACTTTGGCAGATGAGGGTGTTGGAGAGCGTCGTTGCTTGTTAGCGGGTAGCGCAGGCCTCTTATGCAATTGTGCAAGTGTTGGTTAATTATCTAAATATAAATTAATTAATTTGAATAATTAAGTTATAATTAAGTTGTCCTTACGCGAGCCTCAGGATCTCTAATATTCTCAGTAAGAATCACTCCATAGGCGCGGTTTCTGTGCATCTCAAAAATTGCCAGAAACAACTCTGCTATCTGGAAGAGACTGATCAACTTCTCTCTAATCTTCTGATAAGGTCAGAAAGCTAATGTATTTCAAGCCTTTTAGGCACAAAATGCGATTGAAATAAATTTATAAAATTATAATTGTGAAACTTACATCGCTATTCGCGATAGGATTTGGATAGCGCGAGCCGATTGATTGAATTTGATTGAAGAAGTTCCGACGAAAGTCTATGGACAATCGGCCGGCGAGAGGGCTGTGGGCTGGTCGCATCTCGTCAACAATTGAGAACACTGAATAGACGACTAATTAACGACCAATAGCAATAGAATAGTGGTTGACGATTTTCGAATTAAAAAAAAGAAGCCGAGCATGAAAAAAGATCAGAGCAACGCCAGAAGGTACAGTTTCTACACCATCCGAATCATATCAAGCGAATCATCTATATTTGTGATATAATACAATAAGCTTCTTTGGGAGAGATCTCGAGAGAGAGGGGGACATGGAGGCGGAATGGCACAGGAAACATCGGAGATCAGGTCTCGGCAACCACGTTTTGTGGTGACCCATTCTATAGGATCACTGTTACCAGGTGATTTATTAAAACGGATGCAAGGTACATTTATTCATCATACGAGACCTCAAGGTACATTTATTCATCATACGAGACCTCAAGGTACATTTATTCATCATACGAGACCTCAAGGTACATTTATTCATCATACGAGACAATAATTCGAATTCAATTACACGGACGTCCGAGAAGGCGGAATGTGGAAGGCGGGAGCTCTCGACGCGACCACCTCGCAGTCCATCTCAGCCCAGTGCTCCCGACAGTGGAGGATGTTGAAGACTGCAAGGATTTTTATTTATTTTAGCATTTTAAATTGTATTTTTAAGATTAATTTTAAATAATGAGACAATACTTGCTTGGAATGATCTTCACATGCGTGCGTCCGTCAATCTGCATCTTGTAAGCATCGGAATGGGTGGAGGAGTTGACTCGGGCCTGAGAAAGAAAGTTTCGCTTCATTTTGCACATTTTTGCACAAGTTTTAGCATCTAATCCATTAAAGTTCACACTTCTTTTCCCTATTTCACGCCTTGTCATAAGATGGACTACCAAGACAACTTTAGATGGAATCCTTACTAAAATAATATCATTAGGATCGGATACAGGTTCTTGTCGAATGGGGTGGACACCGTGTCGCATAAACGCGTCTTGGAAGTGGTCTGAAACAAAGAAATATGTCATCTTTTCCTGATTCTAGAGGGCATTAAAATCTAGATTCGAAGTTGTTTTTCCAATACAGAAAGAAAATTTCAGTAGCTTTACTCTTACCTCTCATTCTCAAGTTCAGATCAGGAACGGCTCCCAGCAGAGAAACACGGTGCTTCACTACAATTGCGCCAACATAGTCGTTGCCTAGTCGGAGGTAGAATGGGAGAAAGGCACCCAGTGTGCGAGACAGTTCATCAGCGAGGTCGGGAAGTCTGTGAAAATGTATTCAACGCTTTAATTTGCTTTAAAGTTATCAAACGGAACATTGAATCACAAACGAATCACCTCAACTTGCTGTCCTCGGTATAGTGAAACGCGGCGAAGCGGAATTCCAGCGTGGGAACGGGATCGAGCTCTGGAATTAAACATTGAACACAATGCTCATTGGGGAAGCAACGTACTTAGCTGCGCTGCCTTCTTGCCGAGTTCCACGACGAATTTGTTAATCTACAAATTTGTTTATTCCTGAAAAATAACAACAATAAATTACGAAAATAACCTCCGGTCCAGAATCGCGAAGACTAATGTTGAAGGAGAACACGCCGATATCGGCAGAAACGGAAAATGGAAGGGCTAGAAGAAGGATAATTGAGATCCACATCTGCAAAATGGGGCGTGGTGCGATTTGCTATTCGTCGCCTGTCGAAAAAGTGACTAGAGAATAGGTCGATTGATGATGAGGAGGAAGCAATGAATTGGGGAGCTCTCGGGCGTTTATATTAGAAGATAGCGGAGAAAAGATAAACACTTTACCAGATCAGCAGAAATGGTGGAAAACAGTAGCATGTGCATCAATTCTCACACGACGCCATAATGTGTTATCATTCTTAGAATAATTGATTCTTTTTAACGATTAAAATCAGTAATCAGTCATTTCTTTAAGTGTGCTTCAATTCTTGCACGGCGTCATAATGTAATCACTCTTCACTGCCTCACAATCCATCTCGAACCAGTCGTTCTCGCAGTTGTAGACGGTCACATCTGAACAATTGCCTGTTATTGTTGTTGTTATTATTGTTATTGTTGTTGTTATTGTTATTTTCGAAATGCCAAGATGGATAACTCACACTGATTCAGCTTCACTTCAGTGATCAACTTGCCAGTGGCGAGGGCTGGGGAACTTTCATTCATGGGGATGTTGGCCTGCAAAGCTATCCAAATGCAAAAGCTGATAACCCTCTTTCAATCACTAATAAACCATCCAATTCGATTCCAGAAGAAAAAGTAGATACTCACAGCAATAAGCATAATCTCACCCCCTTAGAAGTGGCCTTTCACATCATTTTGCAACTATTAGGAACATTTTTTTTCTATTGCCCTTTGATCAGATTACTGAGGCACTCACCGCAATAATCATATTCGGACTCCTATCTTCCTCTCTTCGATACTCCGTCTGTTCCTCCTCGAAGGGCATCATTCCGTAGCGGGTTAGGGTATCCAAGAGGTATTCTAGAAGTTTTTTTTAACCCCACGGGCTGCCAATGAGCAGAAACTGGGCTCAATTCCAAGTGAACGATATGGAATAGTGGGATTTTTTTGGGTAGAAATGAAGCAGAACCTCTCAGCCGCCGGTGCAACGGCGCAACGAAATACCATCGAAATGCCCGGGCATAAGATAACGAGAATCAAAATCAGAACCTAACAGATAGATACATTTTTCTACGCTTCATCTAATTCAGTAGAAACGATACAGAACCTCTCAATCTCCTATGCGATGACGCACCGAAGCTCAGCAATGTCTCGTTTCTCATGTGCGATGGGCCGGACAGATGGGATTCCCTGAAATTGAGCTTTACCTTTTTATAAAATAAAGTACGGGAATCGTCTCTTCATTTCACACGCTCTCTCGCCCCTCTGACCGGTGAGAGAGCCAGGGGAACAAGGGATTGTTCGTAATTTACCTGATCGGAATGAAGAAGGGGTCGAGGAAGCAGAGAGAATTGCGAAGCTCCGCCAGCATTGCGGGAATTCTGCAATTCTTTTCTCTTACTATGTGTACTCGAACTTCGCGTAGGTTATGTCTCACTCTTTCATGGTGGGAATGAATGAATCATAATTCACCTCGTCTTGGCTCCATGCGAGACGTGGAAAGCAGAGGTGCGATATACAAAGTCGCTCTTCTTGACGAAATGGCTTGCCAGGCCATCGGCTGCAGTGCATTTTGGTCAAGGAAAAAGTCGAAAACGAACCTCGAATGGCCATGCGAAACTCGGCGACTTTCTGCTTGAACTGAAACAGAAGAGATTAGAATTCCAATTGTCTCTTCGTTTCGCACACTCTCTCGTCACTATGATCGATGAGAGAGCGCGTGGAATGAAGAGAAATGAACGACGATTCGTTTGTTTGTGTTCTAGGACTTACCTCTATGCCAGACTGCTCAAAGTCCACGCCGAAAGCGAAGAATCCCACTGCTCCAAGCACATTTTGCGCCGATAAAAGGAGAAGGAAGAAGAAAGTCAGCGAACGCATCTCAAAGTATACACTCGGTGCTCAAATGTAGAAGTTTATTATAAGTGATCATACTACACCATTTGAGGAAAATATGAGCGAGTTTATGAGAGAAAGGACGAAACGGAAGAAGGAACTCAAGAAGGAACTATTGCCACTGAGTGCTCGTTAGCCACTGTTTATAGGGGAAAGTTGCGTTTTTAGGGCGCCAATTCGGCAGATAGTTTAGATTGCCAGTATGGATAGCTTTTTGAGAGAGAACTAGTACGAGATATCTAGATCAGGTGACTTGTTCTGAAAATGGAGAGATTTTATTATGGCTCAGATGTGTACCATAGAGATCAGCCGCCTATTCAGTAGTGCGTTTCAACAAGAAAAAGGTTATGTGTGCTGATGGATTCATAAGTTCAGTGAAGTATAGAGTGTATTCAACACTCTCTCTCCCAGTTTTCAATGATGATTGAAAACTGGGAGAGAGGCAATTCGAAAAACTTTATCGCAATAATGAAAGAATGACTTCAACGCTCATACACACACTTCCTTTTCTCGATTTTCTCAACTAAATACTTTTCTTATCAATGTAAATGAGAACTCAAGATCAGACATATCGAATCGTATTTATCATTTTAGTAACGTTAATTTCAACGCTCAAACACGCACTTCCACTCGCCATTGATCTTCTCGAACAGTTGCTCGCAAGTGCCTGGAAGTAGTCAAATTATGATTTTCATGGATTAAAATCCATAAATCCTCGAGTGAGTTTCCTGAAAAAAATGCTTCAAATTATCGCCATTTGTGAAAAAAATGGGTTTAGAAGAGGTAAATTCAAGCTAAATTTCAAAAAAAAAACGAACCCTCAACAGTAGCCTTCATAATGGTGCCGACGTATGCGCAGTTCACGTAGAATCTAAAAAAAGACAAATAAAAGTAAAACTTTAATCAATAAATAAAAATGAAACCTGTCACTGCCCATGCCGTAGATGTCCTTGCGAGGAAACTGAAAGGATCTGTATCGTTGTGTTGTTGGTGTTGTTTTGTTTTCGTCTTTTTAGAAAGTAAAAACATGCCTTGAAGTCCGTGTACGGTCCGTGTTCGAAGTAGGTCTTCATGAGGTCCTTGATCTCTGCAACGCATCGTTAACTTGCAATTAGACTGTAAATGTCCGCGAGTAAACCACTGGATGTGCTTCTTTGGAAGACAAATTTCTGACAATCAACTCGTCATGAGATACTCATGTTTCAAGAACAAGTGAAACTCAACCGATACTTCTTCATTAAAAATGCTCACCCTCAATCCCGTAAGCACTCCTGTCCATCTGTTTGTTGACAATCACGGCGTGAGGTGCGTACATCGCAGCGCACCCGTCGACATCGCACTGAAATAATTATAAATTCTATACTTTCATGGAAGCGTGAAAGTATACGACCATCAATTCGGTGTTTGCAAATTTCACTTAAAGAATTAGTGAAACTCAACTAATCTTTTGGAGATTTTCCGTATAATTTGTAAAAAAATAAATGTATAAAAAAACAATGAACGAACCTCAGCAAACGCCTTCAGCTTCTTTGCGACGATTGCATCGTAGACTTTACCGAGGTCTGAGAATTTTAAATTAATTGAAAAATAAGAAAAAAGCAAATTACCTGCACTCGAGCTCATCTTTTATCACGCGATTAGTAGTTCGATTGATAGAAATCGACAACGTGATGAAAACGAAGAGAATAGTCGGTAAAAGTAGAGCGTAAACAACTCACTCTCGATTAGAACGACGAGAAAGGAGAAGAGAGTGGATCACTAACGATTTTCTCACAAACATCAGTGCATTGATACGTAACATCAAGTTTTCAATTGGAGCGACGATGATATCTAGAGCTCGAAATACGAGTCGCCGTCTCTTCATTCTCCGCACTCTCTCGTCGTTAGACCGGGCGAGAGAGTGTGCAAAAAAAGAGATAGTGACTCGTATTTCGAGGTCTAGATGGAAGGGTAGGAAAGAGGAATGGTTGTGTTTCACGAACAGTATTACTAACCACTTCCTCATCGGAGATCAATAGCTTGTTCCAATCCTGGTGTTTTTACAACAACAATGAACTTAGATAGCGGTTAATATTTATCGATCTGCTTAGTTCAGACAATTTGTTTATGACAAGATGGCAGATCATTGGTTCATCGAGAACGCCTCGTAGTCACACAACCACTCGTCGCCCCTCTTCCGGTAGAAGTGCTGCGAGTTGCCTGGAATATTTGCACTTCAAATATCTGAATCTTCTCACATTGAAGAAGTCATACAAATGTACTCAAGTGTAAAACTGACCCGTGAACTTAGTTACGGCATCAGGGAATGCCAACTCGAAGTTAACGTCAGCGTAGAATCGATCGTCACCAAGGTCGGTGAATGCCTTGCGGGAGGACTGCAAAGCGTTCATTAAGCAGGGGGCCTCACGCCTTTTCTGGATCGAAAATGAACGAAAAGTGTAGAAGAAAGTGCAATGGTGCTCTATTTTCAATAAAGTTCACCTTGTACTCCACTCTGCCCATTTTGATGAATCCGTCGATCATCTCTTTGATTTCTGAAGTAATTCAATCATTATCTTTATAATTGTTTTCAACTCACGTTCCGTTGCATGATACGCCTTGTTGTTCGTCTTGTCTACTACAATAGCGTGCTCATGGTAGATTGAAGCGGCAGCTACTAAGTCGCCCTGAATGCTAGCCCATCAATATACAATATAATATTTCAGTGTCGCTTTCAGGGGCCGATATGCAAATTCGGCAAGCGTAGTTCGATAGAGCATCGTTTAAAGTACCATCCCTCTTCTATTCAGCAAAATTAGAATTTAAAAAATGCTATTTCCGCGGAGTGGTCGATTCTATGGCGATTCCTCTCTTATATTTTTATTCGAATCTTCGGTAGATCACCTATTGATTGATCGAAATCCTCAACATGCGATTGGCAGGTAAGGCCACGGCGTCTTGGCAACGCTCCAAAAATCCTATTTCGCGGCGAGACCACAGCAGTACTCTCTCACTATCGCGTGCTCTCTCGCCTTGTCTCTGCTTCTCTCGCTACCTCTCGACCACCCCCTATAGGACGCCGTGAGGCATCAATACGGAAGTAACATTGGAATTTCGTGTTTTGGCTTCTCTACGTTCCGGAGTCAATGTTGTCATGTGAAACATGGTTAGTAAGCTGATCAGAGGATGCTCGTGGAAAACAATGGATGTTTTTGTCAAGTGACATTTTTTTTAAACATTGATCAGTTGCCATAGAAAGCCGATGGAGATGGCATATTGATTTAGATATGTATTTCAAGAAATCTGATGACCGTAAATGCATTTTTTCGAGTGATACACTGAATAACATACTAAGATGGAAGAAACGACTAATCTGAGTTGTAAAGATTATTCTTGGAACACCACTGAATGCTGAGAGAATACTGGATGTCTTCAGATACTTGTGGACTTCCTCGGAAGAATAGCTGAGTTTCATGCGGTGTTAGTTTTTCGGAAAGTTTTTTTTGTGTAGTCAATGAAATTCCATAATTTTGTGTCGATAGGTCATCGGGGAGACGAGATATTGTGGAAATTCGAAAAATGCGGGAATTCAAAACTTGAGCATTTTCCGGAAAAATCTCTGGAAACAGCTAACACCCTTTTTCCAGAGATTTTTCCAAAAAACTAACACCACATTACCCATTTTTCTCTCGATTGGCTAACGCAGGGTAGGTGGTGGCGGCTGGTTGGAGATTAAATTCTTCTCCTGAAGTCCACGAGCGTCGCCCAATCCACAGAAGTTCGTGGCTGCCTCTGCTCATGTATTCGATTCGACAGTAACAAGGAAGATTACATTGGAAGTTCCGTGTTTCGGTCTGCTTCGGCCAAGTCAGAGTCGGACTGCTGACAAGGGTTATTATTAACACAGAAAAGCTTTCAATTCGTTGTCGCCTAAGAGTCTCTTGTCTTTGATCAATATAGTAATGCGGAAGTCATATGATATCCGGAACCGAGGTGCCAATGTTGTCAGAGGTTCCTCGTTCGTAAGCTGATCAGAGGAAGCGTGTGGAGTGAAAACAATGTTTTGTCACATGTTGGGCATTGATAAGATGCCATCTCAAAACAATGCTCACGCCGGGTAAATATTGATTGTTTGGTGGGAACTAGGGATGACAAATCGGCATTCGACTCTCCTTCTTCCTCGTGCTCTCTCGTCTCTCTGACCGGCGAGAGATCATTCGAAACGAGAGAGGGGCGAGCCGATTTGTCATCCCTAGTGGGAACGAGAAACTGGCCATGTGACATATTTCGGACACCCACTAATACATGAATCGCGTTGTTCTTGATCCCCACCGTATCATGATATTTTATTATTTTATTTTTTTAGATTGTAAGCTTTCAATTCGTTGTCGCCTAAGAGTCTCTTGTCTTTGATCAATATAGTAATGCGGAAGTGATATCCGGAACCGAGGTGCCAATGTTGTCAGTGCCAGGTTCCTCGTTCATAAGCTGATCAGTGGAGGCGTGTGAAGTGAAAACAGCGGATGTTTTGTCACACGTTGGACATTGATCAATAGCCATCTGGAACAGTTGATCACGCCAGGTAAAATATCGATTGATCGGTAGAAACGAGAAACTATAAACAAAAGAGCGATAAACTTTGGCACTAGGCCGGATGATAACCGTCGGATGAGAACCGGCTGGATGAGAACCAAAAAAATTGTATAGGGCTGTAGAACTTTGCCAGTATGTTCACAATGCCACAAAAATGATTTTTCAAAATTTGGCGGTTCTCATCCAGTCGGTTATCATCCGACGGTTATCATCCGGCCTAGTGCCTAAACTTTTTAGGGGCCTGAAACCTAATAACAAGAATAATCACATCGAGTACGTAAGGTAATAGACATAAAGTGACTTTTCTCAACGGAATTCATTTCATATGAGATAAATTTATTTTTTACAAATAATTTTCTCAGACTGGTCGATTGTGATACTACTAACTATTCTTCTGAAACCTAATGTTATTGCATCATATCCATGATTTGATAGAATTTGCTCTCTGTTCCAGCCCCGAAAACATGTCGGATGTTTTCATGTGGCGACACTGCCACCCACAAGATTACGCAAATTTCTGGTCAAGTTTTTGCCTATAAAAGCCCGCTAAGCCGGCGTAGTAACATCAGCTCCTTCCTTCTCATCTCTCCCAACATCCCCTGTCTAGCCCAATGGAAACCATCAGCTTTTTTCCTCTCCTCTCTTCTCCCAACATCCCCATTCCAATCCTATAGAAACCATCAGTTCCCCTCCCATCCCAACCTTTCCCACCTAATCCCTTCCCACTTCAGCCATCAAACTAAGGATGTACTCCGCCTACCCCATCGCCGTCCTCCTTCTGGCCTCGGCCCTCCAAGTGGTCAGTCGCTAGTCCCGCAGCTCTCTCGATCATCTACCAGATCATCGAACGACTCTATTTAAGATGGGTGATGCAGCTGCTGATCCTGCGGCTGTCGCTGATCCTGCTGCAGCCGGAGCTGGAGCCGGAGCTGGAGGAGCTGGAGCTGGTGGAGCCGGAGCTGGTGGAGCCGGAGCTGGTGGAGCCGGAGCTGGAGCCGGAGCTGGAGCCGGAGCTGGAGCCGGAGCTGGAGCCACTGCTGGCGGATCCAAGCCAGGTAGACATAAGACCTCAGATCCCCCTACCATGTAGTTTCATCCTAAATGATGATCAATGGGCAATTGATATCGATTGCACTAAACAGAACCGTCGAGTGCAGACAAGTGGTAATTTCGTTGGGTACATATCACTCGTTGCATCTGGTAATTACGGAACAAGAATGGTGTATTTGCTCCATGTTTCACCGTTTAATTTATATTTTAGCTGACATTTTCAGGGATGACTTCTAACCTGCTCAATAAAGTCGCTCAAACTGTTATTGTTGTTCCATTCATCGGTCCACTCATAGTTCGTTTATCTTTAAGCAATGAATTATTAACTGTTTTAATTGGAATACGAAAAAGATTATTTTGTTCAGGTAGCCGGAATACAATTCGTTCAAAGTGGCGTTGCCTGGCTCGCTGGTGAGTCATTGTGTGCAGTAAACACGAACGACGAAAGACGAACGAAAAAGGCAGTTGAAAGAAATCCGTAGCAATTTGAGTGTAATAATTACAGATATAAACTGTCTTTACAGACATATATTTATTGATTTATTTTTCTTGAAGCTAGTTCAATCAAAATCGCTGCAGGAATCGGCCATAACTTCATCGGCGCAGGAAAGAGTGTTGTTGCACAAGTCCCCGGGGTTGGCTCCTCTACAGTTAGTCTTTTGCTATCCTCTACTTCTACGTTAGAACGGGGATATACACTTTTCTATTGCGGTTAATAATAAAAACATGGTAATTCAAAATTTTCAGGGCGACATGTTCGATTCCTTCGATGCAATGCTCTACGGGCTCGGTATGCAACTTATTTGAGTCGAAGAGTATCGAAATTCGATCTTTCATTTTTACAATGAGCTTAAAAGAACTATTATTATAGTAGGAGCAATATATCCATCAATGAATTTTGAGCCAAGTTATGCTTCAGCTCGTTGAATCATCTCATTCGATCGAACTCAAGATGAGCGTGTCCATCATCAACTCATCTAATCGACTGTTCATTCCCAATTCTCAATAAATGTTTCCTCGCAAAAGGTTTTGTTGTACAATCAGAAAGACGAGTTGATGAATATGAGGCCGAGCGTCTAAGGTTCAACAAGGGTCTGGAACAGGTCAAAAATTGAAAACGCTCAAAAGTTGCTCCCAGGGGTAACTTTTCATTCTAAGAACAGCTGTGGATTCGGTTTTTCGATATGACCCCTCCTGGCGCCAGAAAAAAAGGCGCCAGGCGCTGGCAAGTGTTTTCACAACAACAAAACCTTGAACTTAGATAGAGGTTAATATTTATCGATCTACTTAGTTCAGACAATTCGTTTATGACAAGATGTTTGGTTAATTGGTTCATCGAGATCGCCTCGTAGTCACACAACCACTCGTCGCCCCTCTTCCGGTAGAAGTGCTGCGAGTTGCCTGCAATACCTTTTTGTTTTAATCTCAGTAGTCTGAGAATGAAAATGCCAGTCAAATAGAGAAGTGTGAGACGAACCCGTGAACTTAGTTCCGGAATCAGGGAATGCCAACTCGAAGTCAACGTCAGCGTAGAATCGATTGTCACCAAGGTCGGTGAATGCCTTGCGAGAGGACTGCAGAGAGTTCATTAAACAGGGGGCCTTATGCCTTTTCTGGATCGAAAATGAACGAAAAGTGTAGAAAAAAAGTGTAATGGAGCTCTATTTTCAATAAAGTTCACCTTGTACTCCACCCTGCCCATCTTGATGAAGCCGTCGATCATCTCCTTGATCTCTGGTTTTTTTTTAAATTTAAAAATTAATTAATTAACAAATTTTATTGTTTTCAACTCACGTTACGTTGCATGATACGCCTTGTTGTTCGTCTTCTCTACTACAACAGCGTGCTCATGGTAGACTGAAGCGGCAGCTACTAAGTAGCCCTGAATGCTAACCCATCAATAATTTTATAACTTTCGAGTATAAAAAACGCGGTATTGTCAACCACAGCGTGTTCATGGTAGCACAGGGATCAGGAGAGAATGTATCAAAAATGACTCTTCCGGGAACTAGAATTTTCATAATCAATTTAAAATAACCAAATTGTTATGGGAGAATGCACTAGTGATAAGGATTCGACACATCCGGTTCATTTGTCCCAAGACCGGCTTTTAGGAAATTTCCGGCTCTGGAGCCGGCTATGCTGTATCTCAGCTCCCAGTTGAGCTAGAGATTTGTTCTCGGGCTCAAAAAATCCGGAAAAATATGACGAACAACTTTTCTGTTGACAGCGAAGCAGTAGGACAAGTGAGAAAAAAGATAAAAAATAAAAACCGATTTTTCACCTTGAAAATGATTTGTTTCGCCTTTTTCCAGGTACGATTCTCAGAATTTTATTGCATAATATAATAAAGGGAGGTCATATGTACATAATAAAAAAAATAAAACGGGAGATTTAGGGGGGACCCTTACGAGATATTTCACTCAGAATGTCGAAAATCGACGATTTTTCTGAAAATCTCAAAGTTTGAAGCTTCAGATCTTTCCAATTTCAGCTTTAATTTGGGTCTAACCAACTGAGAATTATTAATTTAGAAGTTAATAATATAATCTGAACGTTTGGAACAATTCCGACGAAAAAAAGTTTATGACGAAAATTTCGATTTTCGGACCAAAACTCGAAAAAAAAATGAAATTTTAAAAATCTTTGTAATCGATCTCAAATTTTCAGAAAACATTTTTCACCTCTAATAACAATTTTTCCTATCGATTAGACCCAAATTAAAGCTGAAATTGGAAAGATCTGAAGCTTCAAACTTTGAGATTTTCAGAAAAATCGTCGATTTTCGACATTCTGAGTGAAATATCTCGTAAGGGTCCCCCCTAAATCTCCCGTTTTATTTTTTTATTATGTACATATGACCTCCCTTTATTATATTATGCAATAAAATTCTGAGAATCGTACCTGG
>LS574369.1:112102-140199 GCA_900490775.1 Pristionchus maxplancki
AAAATCGTCGATTTTCGACATTCTGAGTGAAATATCTCGTAAGGGTCCCCCCTAAATCTCCCGTTTTATTTTTTTATTATGTACATATGACCTCCCTTTATTATATTATGCAATAAAATTCTGAGAATCGTACCTGGAAAAAAGCGAAAAAAATCATTTTCAAGGTGAAAAATCGGTTTTTATTTTTTATCTTTTTTCTCACTTGTCCTACTGCTTCGCTGTCAACAGAAAAGTTGTTCGTCATATTTTTCCGGATTTTTTGAGCCCGAGAACAAGTCTCTAGCTCAACTGGGAGCTGAGATACAGCATAGCCGGCTCCAGAGCCGGAAATTTCCTAAAAGCCGGTCTTGGGACAAATGAACCGGATGTGTCGAATCCTTATCACTAGGGCATTCTCCCATAACAATTTGGTTATTTTAAATTGATTATGAAAATTCTAGTTCCCGGGTTCATACATTCTCTCCTGATCCCTGTGGTAGATTGAAGCCGATGTGATCAGGTCGCCATAGAACCTTGCCGGTTTAACACATTTACGACACGTCACCAATTGTGATTTTTTTTCAGTTGGACTCCGCACATTGTCGTAGACGAATCCTGTTTTGGGCTTTCAAGTATAAACTCACAGCATTCCACGCCTCGATACTCTTCTGCTCAACAGCGGCGAAGATGGAGTCGAAGTCTGAATCGATAAAAATAACAATTTATCAGATTTATTGCTGATAAAATTGAATTTGATGCTAAAGTGAAACTCACTGTTGGCCATCTCGAGAGAACGATAGATGGAGGGTGAATAGGGTCTCCCTGTCTCTAGTTTTATAGCGAAATACTCGCGGTGGTTACTAATCAGTGGTAGTGAAAGTTTAATGAGTGAGGAGGGAACTTAATGTGAAACTTGGTTTACAAATAGGAAACAGAAAGGAAAACTGCTTGAAAGAGATAAATAAAGGAACACTTCCTAGATAAGCGGTTGGATGCTTCGGTCCATTGGGTCATAGACACCCAACCGCCTCACGAAATGTGGGAAACGAATGATTTAGAGTTGTTTTATTTCGGGGTAGAACGGTTGGAAAATCAACAGTTACGACTTCAGTAAGCACTTTATTGATATTTTCTAACAGATACTACAGCAATTCGAGCCGGATAATAATAAATTGTAGATGCGTGTCATTACTTCATCTCGAATCCCTCATACACGCACTTCCACTGGTCTCCCTTCTTCTCATACAGTTGCTGGAAGGAACCTGCAATGTCGTCTTATTTCCTTTTATTTCGTCATTCAATCTACTTCACTTTCATGTCACACGCTCGCCTCGACGAAGTGAATATTCAAATAAGTTCCAGCCATACAATATCACCCCATGGTACACGATAGAATATTAACGCTCTTATGTTTCTGATATAAATTAAAAACCAACCCCTCATCACGTCTCCCGTCGCCAGAACAGTCGACTCGCAGTCAGCGTCGACATAGAATCGCTCGCCGCCGACTTCGTGGAAGACGCGTCGAGGCGTCTGAATCGCTTTTTTGTTCTTCTTCTAAATTCCACTCATTTTTGTATTCTTGGAGGAACAAGACGAATTTCGAAAATACACCAGGAAATTACCTTGAAATCAAAATAACAATAATAAAACGAAATAAAAATTACCTTGAATTCAATCTTGCCCAGCGCGATGAAGCCCTTGATCATCTCTTTGATCTCTGAAATATCAATCAATTTGCTCCGATCTGAACTCACTAGCACCCTTTTTACGCTTCATTCCAAAGCAGTGATTGTTTGTAATTGCTAAAGTGCTACTATTTCAGAGGGAATTTCAAGAAAGTTTAGCTATGAGCGCAGTGGGGTGGTCAATACTCACGTTCCTTTCCATAGTACGCCTTGTTGCTCGTCTTGTCAACGACTACCCCTTGATCGTCGTACATCTCAGCAGCGACGTCTACGTTACCCTGGATTTATTTATCTTTTTTTTAATTCAAAAAAAACTTTAAATTTTAAATCGTACAATTAGCGTCGATGCTATTACATTCAAAAATTCTTATGCGTCTTATCAATTGAATGAAACATACTGGAACAATTTATAAAAATATCCGAAAACCATACCGCATTGTAGCCAAACTCCATATTCTTCTTCTGCATTGCATCGAAGATTGGGCCGTACTCTGAAAATAAAAAAAAGGTAAATAATAAATAATAATTAAAATAAAAAAAACAAATAAAAATGGAACTCACTCTCCGCCATTCTCCCCGTCGTATCGAATTACTGCTCTTTTCCGCCCATCCCTTCTCTATTTATGCGCGAACCGATCAGTGGAGGGAATAATAGGGGTTATCGTCTCTTCTTTTCTCCCGCATTCTCTAGTGTCCTGTCCTGAGAGGGAGTGCTCGTGACGAGAAGACGATTACTGGTGGTGAACATCACGAACAATTGTCTCTCTCTCCATTCGCCATGCTCTTTCTCTGTTTAGAGAAACGAGAGAGTACGTGAATTTGAGAGAGTCAGAACATTCTTCACGATAAGATACGAGCTGTATTGAGGAATCGTCTGACTCTCTCCATTCGCCATGCTCTATCACTGTTTAGAGAAACGAGAGAGCATGAAAAAGTGAGAGAGTCAGAACATTGGTCGACAGAGTAGAGCACAACACGTGTACATTCCAATAGAGAATGATAGGAGAAGAGACGCAGATCACTACACTCTATGACTAGGGGCGAGGACACTCTGGCTCTCTCATTTTCCAATGCTCTCTCCCCGGTTAGACAGAGCGAGAGGGTGTGGGAGTTGAAGAGAGATTAGAACTGACGTGTTTGCGTGTTTGAACTAGAGTTCCGCACGTTTCAGTTCAGAATGACGTTTATCTGTTGTTAATGAGACACGCGATCATTGGTGATGGTCATACTACATGTGTAGGCTCTCTGTGATAACAATCAAAGATCTCCCGTATTAGATACCAAATAGAAAAGATAAATACAATTAATATACAATTAACACATTGCTGATGGTCACAATTTCTCCGTGATAATGATTGCGATCACTTTATTCGAAGATCACTCAGTGTGGAGGAAATTTATTCAAATGGTAAAAAATAAACCATTCAGTGTTGAAGAAATTTATTCAAATAAGCAAATAAGTAAATACGAATAATCTACAACATCGTGAAGTCTTCATATACACACTTCCACTCCTCACCTTTCTTGTGGTACAGCTGCTGGGATTCAGATAAGTTTCAAGCATTCAAGAAATTCGCATCGAGGTTAGATCGTTAATTCCCTCCATTCTTTTATTGCTTCGAAAGATCAAAACATAGTCCTCATCACTACTACACTGTCGACAAACTTCTATTCCATAAATAGGTTAACGAAATAATTCGGATTAGTTTCAGTCGTTTTACAAACTGACGGCGATCAAAGTAGTTCAATGGGGCATACAAATTAGGAATAAATAGGCACTTCTCATCACTACTTTCGACAACCATTGACTAAGAAGTTTGGCTAATATGTTTCAGACAGTCTACCAATATTCCCCGAGCAGGACAAATCAATGGTCGAGAAGAGTGATTAGGAAATAATAAAAAAATACACTACTCACCCCTCATCACCACTCCGCTATCCACAAACGTCGACTCGAAATCGGAATCGACGAGGAATCTCTCGTTTTCGATGTCGTGTATGTTCTTTCTGGGTATCTGAATGGCTAATTTAGTGACTGTTGGCATTTCTTCTTGGTGTTTCCAAAGATGGCACGACAAGATCAAAAAGAAACTACTTCTACCGTCAGAATCACCGATTATTCCTGATTGATACAAGAATTAGAAGCAGAATTGTTTGAAGAAATGCTGGATTTATTGTAACATAATTAAAATTATTAATATTGAAACACACCGAGATCTCGCACTTGCCCATCCTAATGAATTCTGCGATCATTTACTTGATTTCTGCAAGTAAATTACATTATTGTCGTTGTTTTCCTCCTCTGATAAACGGGACGAATAGTTTATTTTTTCAACAGCGTAAGAATTTATTATTTATTTCACCACTATCTATTTACATGATCTGGAGCGGAAGAAGCGTGAATGAAAGTTCGCGCTCCGTTCCATAGTACGGCTTGTGGTTCGTGTTATATACTACGACGGCGTAGTCATCGTACAAGGAGGAGGCGTCGTCGACGTCGCCCTGCAATGAAGGAATGACTTAGATTTCGAAATTCAGGTCGCCGTCTCTCTATTTTACACACTCTCTCGCCCGGTCGACTGGTGAGAGAGGGCTCGATTGCGATACATTGATTGTGGTTCAGGAAAATCGAATGGTTGCAAATGCGGAGAGATATAGTTTCGAATACGTTTCAAGTTTTCTCCAAACTATTTCGAAACAAGACAATTCAATGATATCGTTGGACTCTTTATGAAACAAAACAAAAAGGTTAAACTCAACGGTTATCGGTTTGAAAACTAACCGCAACGAAAGCAGCCAGGTTCTTCTTTACAATAGCTTCGAAGATCGCGCCGAATTCTGTAATTTTGCCCAATTAAAAAAATTGTTAGTGAAAATAGAATAGCAAAAATAAGACACTCACTGTCCGCCATCGTTTCTTTCTCGTGAGCGATCTCTTCTTTCTTTGTCGTATCACTATTTCACTCTTTATTTCCCCTATTTGAAAAATAGTGAGGAGAAAGTACATGCGCATGATCTTTGAATCGCAATATCAGCAGTTTTCAACCTTCCAAATATCCGCTGTTTCATCACTCTTATCTGTTTGTTGGTCCTATTTGCAATGTCCTTCCTTGTTGGCACGTGATAAAAAAACGTTTTCAGAAGACAATTTTCGCAATACTAACAAAGTGAGGAGTAAAACCGGGAGTCGAATCGGAATTCAGGAACTCCTACGCTTTTGCATGTCTCTAGTCATATTTATTCCGTCGGTACGTAATATCGTGCTGCCGAAAAATCCACGATTGATGCTGTTGCTGAGCAGTTCATCCAGCGGAAGCAGAACTCATCCAATATGACGATGCGAATTCTGCGGATTTGTGTGATTTTGTTTTAATCTTTCAATAAAATAGATCCAATAAACTAGGTCCGGCGAGACCTATTTCGCAGTACCGTCTCTGACATAACAGTTGTCTCTCGTCTACTTCCGATTCTCATCCGACCTAGCGCCATAGTCCCTTGAGTATCACGTAAGCCACGCACTTCAACATTGCCTTGAAAAACTGTCTATGATGAAGTGTTTTTATCGGCTCTTCATTCCGCGAATGCACCACACATGAATGCACATTTTTAACATCGTAGAGTTGTCACTGATGCGAGAGAGTGCGTGAAATGAAGAGACGGCGATTTCGAGAATGAATGTTTATAGCATCGTAATCGACGTAATCATCTCTTTCTCTCTTCTGAACATTCGCGTGTAGTACTGTCGGATCGGGCCGGGCAGCAGAAGGGTGTACCTGAAAACAATAACAATAACAAACAAACAATAACCACAACAGCAATAACAAGCTTACGCAGCCGGGCCAAGCGAGAACAGGTCGGACATGAAAGGGAGGACGTCGGATAACAGAATAATAGTCGTCCAGTTGCGTTGAAAGACGGAGATCGAGTTGATAATCTGCAACATGCTTTATGTAATAAAAATTTAAAAAAATAATAACAGAAATACAACAATAACAACAACAATAATAATGAGAACAAATACGTTTCCATTATCCACACGCTCTCGTCAGTCGACCGGACGAAAAAATGTGCAAAATGAAGAGACGGCGACCAATACGAGACTACACTCTAGTCCCGATTTAATAGCTGTCTCACCACAATGATAATATTGGCTGCTTGAGCTGCGAATACGGCCAGAACGATGATTGTCATGTTTCGTTCCTGCAATTTTGATTCTTCATTTAGAAATGTAAAAACAATTTCGAAAATATTCAACTCACAATTCTCGTGAAGTGAATGCTCCAGAGACTGCTCACGGAGACCATCTGAAATGTATTGTATTAAATGTATTTTTGTTTTTGTTATTGTTGTTATTATTTTCGAAAATACTTACGCTCATGAGCGAGCAGATTACGAGCATTACGGCCCCGTACGAGAGCATGGAGATCATTACAGGCATCACGCTCTGGAAAATAATTAATAAGCTGTTTTTGTTTTGTTTTCAAGACAATAAAAATCATGGAAAACAGAGCAAAGAGAAGTAAACCCACAGTTTTCGGATTGCTTGCGATATCGTAGACTTGCGTCGCGGCGTTGTAGACAAAGTCAGCTTTGGCGGGCCATCTCAACAGTATCTCTTAGTTTTCAATCCAGATATGTATCTACATGTATGTTAGTCATCTATCCTATAGATATTTTTTACCTTGTAGCCAGCGCAACTCCAAGTGAAGCCAGATGAACAACGCCAGAAATGAAGATGTGGTGATTCCAGATCTGATTGAATTATGATCGGTTTTACATCAAAAATACTTACTCGTCCATGATAGAAAGTGTGGGAAATGGCGGTGTATCTATTCAGCGTGAACAGAAACGCGCAAGCATTTTGAGCGAAGTAGAAGTAGGCGACGAGAAACTGTTGGATGTCTCTGAATCGATGATTAGAGTAGACAGAATGAAGAATTCGTCTCTTCATTTCGCGCGCTCTCTCATCGGTCAGAGAGGCGAGAGAGCGTGCGGAATGAAGAGAGTCATTTCGATGCATTGACATACTTTATCAGCTCCATCTCAGGTTGCATCATCCACTGATAGTAGAAGAAAAAGACTGGTTCGAATCTCAGCCGATACATTATCCAAGTGTTCAGATGCGTTGCGAGGTTCTGCATGTTATTGTTGTTGTTTTTCAATGAGTTTTCACCAAGAAAAACAAAAACAAAAACAAAAACAAGCCACGACCGCAGCAATAACATAGATCGAGATGAATGCTGCCGAGAACGTTTTCTTGCCCAGTCGAATAACCGCCACGACTGTCATTAGATAAGCAACGATCCCAAACACACTGTAGATCAGACTGACCAGTGTTGTGGTTCGCATCTGAATTCATAGGCTATCATTGACACTAGAGTTCGAAATACGGGTAATCGTCTCTTCATTCCATGCACTCCCTCGCCGCTCTGACCGGTGAGAGAGTACGCAAAATGACGAAACGATTACCCGTATTTCGAACTCTAATTGACACGCTGAGTTCGAATAATCGGGAGTACGAAAAAAGACAAATATGTCGAATACTACGTGCAAACTGGAATGCTGCACAACGATTTCCTACTGTACAAAGTGCGTCTCGGGAGCACGAGTCGTAATGATTTTCCCTCATCCACTATCAATGCCAAGAATAGTCAAAACAGGAGATTATAAGTTACACGACGACACAGCAATGAGAAAGCATAATTGATATGTAATGTTTCGCGCAATCGCGGCTGCTAGTACTAAGGTAGCCTATAGAGTGCATCTCGGGAGCACGTGTAATGACGGCTCTGTATCCGGCTTTAAATACCAGCTTTTCGACGTTGAAGTAGTTGCGATTCCTCGAATCGTAGGAGCGAGAGATCGCGCGAAATGAGGAGGGTCTAATGAGTCTAATGAGCGAGTCATCAGACTGGTCAGGTTCTCAAGGGTCCCTGTGGGATTCTTGAGCATCACAGGACTACGGATGGTCAGAATTCGGTAGTTCCGGGTAAATTTCGTAGTTCATCATGTGGTACAATCGTGATAAGCGGAGCGTACTGAATACTAGAGTTCGAAATACGGGTAACCGTCTCTTCATTCGCCGTACTCTCTCGCCAGTAGACCGGCCAAGAGAGTGTGCAAAATGAATAGACGGTAACTCGTATTTCGATGTCTTCTGAATACTGAATATTCGAATTTACATGACATGCAAAGTCGATATGATGCAACAATGAGAAGTGGGGAAGGTTGTAATTTGTTAGGCGGAATAATGGTGTTGATCATAATTTCTGCTCCTTTTTAGTCCTTACTTATTCAGACACCATTGCATGAGTACGCGAGTAGCCGTCTCCTTGTTTCGTACACTCTCTTGGTGCTCTGATCGCTGATAGAGTGTGGGAAATAAGGAGAGGAGACCAGTATTTAGCTCTCTAATTTTCACACTGTTTTATGGTGCCATGATTGTTGATGTCTAGCTGACTTCTCTGGAAAAAATGTGTAGACGAAATCGTGGGAGAGAGGTTCCCTATTATTTCTTTTCATTCTCAAGCAGAATGATCGAATCACAGATTACACCACTTTTAATTGGGAAATAAGAGATTTTAGGGTCATCTTCGATTTAGCCTAGACGTTCTTTTTATTGTTTGAACACTTGTTCTGCTTGTTACCTTACTGTGATTTTCTTTATCAACGTAATCAGTTCTCCCTTCTCTTCAAATGCAAATCTTTTTTGAAATTCTTTTCTAAGCACTGGCTCAGTATGTGATCTGACTGTGATTTTTCCTCCAGCCTATCATTTCTCCCTTCTCTTCAAATACAGTTCTCTTCTCCCCTTCTCTTGCAGAATAGGCTATCATTGTAGTCAACAGTGCTAATCCTGTTGTGGTACCCTCTCTTGCTATAGTCTGCTTATTCCCTTCCCCCTCCTTTTCTCTTCTCTTTTCCCATGATCAGTACCGTATTCATTCACTCTATCGACACGCAGAGGAGATGAGAGAAAGCGAATATTTCTAGACTTCGAGCGATAGGGTGGACATATTTTATCTTCTCGTCTCTCTCCCTGCCCCTCCTCGGCGAGCATGCTCTTGTCGAGATTGAGCAGCTACAGTGAAGAGAAACGAGATATCAAGTATAATTTGGAGAGTGCGTTCCTCTTCCATTTTCCTCCTCCGCTCATGCGATCACTAACAGGGTTAGAGCATACCCTTGTTCTATAGATACGCAGAGAAAGCGAGAGCATTTTCTCCTATAGAGCACTTGCAGATCAACCACCACGCTGTACCCATTTATCTCGTCTCTCTTCTCTGACAAGGAACGAAAAAAAGAGAGCATATGGAATGGAGAGACGAGAACGATGTTCCTTCTTTCGCAAGCTAGAGCGGAGACACGACAGAGTGCCGGTTAGAGGGCGCTAATAGGATAGAGATCACTCTCGACAGGAGAGGCTCAATCTCTCACCGATCCGAGAAAATAGAGATCAACTGAAACAGAGATGCTGCGGCGCATATTGCAATAGAGATAGACTCCGCATCTCTCAACTAGAGCTCGCACACTCTCTCGTTTCTCTGTTCAATGAAAGGATTGTAGAATGAAGAGACACTCGAACGCGCATAGTGATGCGTCCCTATCTCTTCTCCCACTGTTCCCTTGTTTACGGGTATAAATAGGAGGAGGGGCATGGATCGAACACTCTTCAGTGGAGAACAATGGCGGAGAGTGAGTTGTTTTTACTTTATTGATTTTTGTAATTTCGAAAATAATATTTAATATTTTGCAGAATTCGGAGCAATCTATGAGGCGATGATGAAGAAGAACGTGGTGGCGTATGATACGGTACGGTGCTCCTTCTTCAAGTCCGCAACAATGTCATTCTAGTTTACTCTCTCATCAACGACCGCATTTATACCGCGATCAAGCAATTGAAATGGAAGTTATGAGTAGCCACTGAAACCCTCCTAGTGTAGTCATTTGCCTGATGAGAGAGCACCTTCGCCCGTTTCCCTTTGCCTTCTTGCCCACGGTAACGTTCGTCTTCAACAACCACGTCGTCATCGTTGGGGATTGACGTCATCTTTGAGCTTTCCAGGGCGCCCGTCCCCATGCGTCGTTCAACAACTATATTTCAGGGCGACCGTTGATGATTCTAGAATGGCGTCATCGTTGAGGTAATTCCAGGGCGACGTCGCCACAGCCGCCGAGATGTACGACGACCATGGTGTCGTCGTCGACAAGAAGGAGAACAAGAGCTACTTCGGGCTGGAGCGTGAGACTTGTTGTTGTTGTTGTTTTGAATAAGAAAAATAAACAAGTAAACAAACTCCGTTCAGAGATCAAGCAGATGATAGAGGGCTTCGTCAAGATGGGCAAGGCCGAGTTCACGGTTTGTTTTGCACAACAATAATATTAACATCAAAACAACAACAATAATAACATCAAAACAACAACAATAACAACCTTCCAGACCTCGCGCAAAGACTTCCACGACGTTGGCGACGGCCGCTTCTTCGTCGATGCCGACTTCGAAACGAAGTTCGTGGAGAGCGGAGTGGTCATGAAGGGTGAGTGTTGTTGTTTTGGTTTGTTGTTGTTATTGTTAACAATAACACCGCAGTTTTGATAGCTTTGCAAGTAAGTTTGCGGATTGACAGAATTTTGTGTAGAACCTTTGCGCACTATTGAACCAGACTGTCCGAAACATATCCGAAACAGATTTTCGAAATACAATGCAAATGTTTGCTGGGATATTTTATCTGTCAGGCTCTCGATCAAATTCTGATATCAACATTCTACGCCTACAGAAAAGGGAGAATAACTTTACATATATATCGAACTGCAAACTCGAAACTTGACGGATTGCTGAAACATATCGCTATTCTCATTCTGAACAAGGGGATTTTTTTTTAATTTTCCCGCGTTGCCGTATTGTTTCAGAGATATTTCAAATTGCGAAAGTGATTTGCAGTTCGATTATGGTAACGCGGGAAAATTCAAAAATTTATCCCCTCTTCACCCTTACCTGGAGAGAACAAAGGGAGTCAGAGCGCTGTGTGATTCTTCGACAGCAGCAAAGAATTCCAGGCAACTTCCACCAACTCTTCCACAAGGTGGGAGATCAGTTCAAGTGCGTCTACGAGGTGTACTCCATGCAGTGAAATCACTGGATTTTCCAATTTTTTCTATTTTTAAGAACTTCCTGGGCTATATTTTCCACGTATTGTTAACCAATGTATACTCGATGCGGCTAGTTCTCTGTATAAATAATGTGTCTGTGTTGCTCGTAACATCGTGATCCGCATCATAAGATTGATTAGCGCACACGTGCAAACAGTGATTGATCCAAGTTGGAGGAATGCTCTGACTCTCCTGTTTCGCAATGCTCTCTCGACGGTCAGAGAAGCGAGAGAGTAGGGAAAAGTGAGAGAGACAGACGATTACTCCTAAGTAGACCACGCTGTTCAACGGTCGGCGCAAACAAGAGTGGAGTTGGATCACGTGTTCAACTTAGCGATCATCGTTAGATGGATAATGGACAATTGAGAGAGCGTAGACTTCGAAATTCGGGTAATCTGATTGGTGAGAGAGTGTGCAAAATGAAGAGACGATTGCCCGTATTTCGAAATCAAAGGGAGCGCAAACAATTTGATCTCTAATTCGGCTACTGATCCAACTCCACTCTTGTTTGCGCCGACCGCGTCTCCTCATTTCGCGTCCTCTCTCATAGTCAGAAACGCGAGAGAGCGTGAAAAATGAAGAGAGTCATTGCTTGCCAAGCCATCCCTAATATCAATCGTGTCGGTACACTTTCGGTGCAAACACGAGTGGAGTTGCGCGTTCATTAGGAGATCGCTACTGGAACGGGCGCCAGTGACGTGAGTGGAACACCACTGTTCTGACTCTCTCTCCATACTGTCTCTCTTGCTCTCTGATTGGCGAGATGGATTTGCGAGAGGCGAGATCTCTTCTCTTCGCTTGTTCTCTCTGCGGTCAGAGAGGCGAGAGAGCGTGCAGAATGAAGAGAGACATTTTTTTGCCATGCTATCCCTACTCTGAAGAGCCAGGATCTTTGCCCGATTGAAAGAAATGAGTGTTTTAATGTTTTTCCGCACCCTATCACCGCGCAAGATTAAAATTACTCTGCTCTTCAACTGTTAGTTGATTGAAACATGTCCGAGACCGATTTTGACGATTCTCAAACTTTAAAAAAATTCCTTGCGACATCTCATCAAGAAGGCTGTAGTTTTACCAAATTCGATCATACCGGTTATCCACCTTGCGGCCCCTAGCTACTCTAGATAATTTCCGACTCGAACGTGCAAACGTGTCAATTCGCGTTTATAGAGTGTAGTGGTCTGGGTATTTTCTTCTATCATTCTCTATTCGAATGTACGCGTTTTGTGCTCTACCCTCGCACTAGCGCACTCTCTTCATTTTCCCTGATCTCTCGTCAATCAAAGTATCGAGAGATTCGATTAACCCTATTTATCTCCCCTGACACTGATCGGTTCGCGCATAAATAGAGGAGAAAAGGCGGAAGGGCAGTAGTTCGATCGGTTGGGAGAATGGCGGACAGTGAGTTCCTCTTTGATTTTATTTTTTATTTATTTATATTTTTTTGTATTTTATATATTATTCATTACAGAATACGGCCCCATCTTCGACGCTCTTCAGAAGAGGAATCTGGAGGGGTACAACGCGGTATGGTTTACAATTCCTATTTTCATTGTTCAAGTGCGTTTCAATCAATCAGTAAAACAAATTTAGAGCTATTGATGCAGTTGACAGAACTTGAAAGTTATGAAATGAAAAAAAAGAAAGAAAAATGATAAGTATCAGAAACCACAAGATACTCACTAGAACTGCTTGTCTGATGAGAGAGATCGTCTACATTTTCAAGTATCGCCGTCTTTCAGAAGCCGGAATCTCAAATTCTAGGGCAACGTCGACTTCGCCGCCGAAATGTACGACGAACACGGCGTCGTCGTTGATAAGACGAGCAACAAGTCGTATTATGGAATGGAGCGTAAGCTTCCTCCTCTAATAACACGTCCTGATCGCACTTTGAGGGCACTAGGTCGAGAGCTGTTCGCGATACCATCTCTGACATAACGAGTGTCTCTATGGCCTACTTCCGGTTGTCATCCGACCTAGCTTTTGGTTCTCATCCGAAAACAATCGCGAAAAAAATAAATAAATATTGCAGAAATTAAAGAGATGGTCAAGGGCTTCATCAATCTTGGCAAGATCGATTTCAAGGTTTCTTTATTACATTTTTAATTTCGAAATTATCAAAAAAAATTCGGCAATAATTCAGACGCCTCGACGCGTCTTCCACGACGTCGGAGGCGACAGATTCCATGTCGACGTCGACTTCGAGACGACCGTTCTGGAGAGCGGGGAGGTGATGAGGGGTGAGTTCTTTTGAGCTAATAAATTTAGGAATTATTTTTCACGACGATTGATGGATTGATGATGTTTATTGTAATCAATCTCTGCCGATCATCTGGCGACGGGGGATGTGATGAAGGGTGTGTACTTGTGTTGATAAATCAAAGAACTCAACGATCACTGTTCATTGAGGTCAACTGTCAACAGAATGTGTTATTGACATATTGAAACGCACTTGAAAACTGATTCTACCAAGACTGACGGGGGACGAATAATATGAAGACAAAAAAGATACATTGCAGGTTCCTTCCAGCAACTGTATGAGAAGAAGGGCGACCAGTGGAAGTGCGTGTATGAAGGATTCGAGATGAAGTAATGAATTAAGATTGTTCTCCTATCATGCAATTGTAATTGTAAAGTATTCGTTCGAGATAACAATAAACTGAACTTCCTCGTCGTTTTCGAGTTCTTCAGTTCTTTATTATAGCCAGCAGATAGCATAGGTTTCGTAGTTCAGTGGTAGAACTCCTGCTCGGTAAGAGGAAGATTTAACCTTTGCCATCTCTAATGAAATAACCATCGCAACGATCATGTCGATGTTGGATGAGACGTAGTATCACTTATTTGAACTCGAAAGAAGATAAATCTTTGCGCAGAAAAGGCGCAGTTGCGCACAGAAGGCACAAACATGATGAGAGACCTGAAGTTTAAGAAAATGAAATCATCTCCATAATTAATGAATAAAGCTCGAATTACGGGTTAACATCTTTTCATTTCAACAAGGACTAAGATACGATTACCAGAATTTAAAATGGAAATCACCAGAACGGAAATCCAGTGTACAGTGCCACTACGGGAGCGAGAATAGCTCCAAGAACGGTGACTTGCCACTTCGCAGACAGTAGCTGAATGGATTTATTTTTATTAATAATCAAAATAAAATCGTTCACTAGAAAAACTGCAAGCAGCAGCTGCATGAATGACGAACAGATGACGCTGAGAATCAATCCTGAACAAAATACCGTTCGCAAATAAGAGGTGGTGGTAGCAAGAACTGGAAAATAATGACCCTCCTTTTTTACTTACCTTGCTCTATTTTCAATATCCCAGATGAGTTAATGACGCCATCTTGCGCTTGACTACGACGTATTCTGCAAAAAAAACGAAATAAAAAAAGTTGTTTTTGTTCCAAAATGGTACTTCTCACTTCATGAGTTGAAAAGCCAGAGCTCCGCTCAAGACATTGGACAGTGCACTCATGATAATAATGTAAAGGAACCAAAAGAAAACAGTTTTCTGAAAAAATTTGTTCTCTTGAATAATTTTTCCCTAGCTTACCATGTTCACTACAACCGGAATATAGTGAATTTGGCCCGTAGGTGAGAGCACTGGGTCATAGAAGCAATAAGCTGCAATGGTGTACTAAATATGACAGCGGATGATGATAACTCACTGAAAAATACCGGTAGGGAGACGAAAAGTGGGATAGTCAACGAGAAAATAAAAACAGTTTTGAAGTAACTGGCATCATTCTAAAATGCATTTCTCCTGTTTGAAAACAACGCCTTCAAAATCACATTTCGTAGCTCATTCGCTCTCAAGATTGATAGAAGCCTGTTTAGTGCAATAAGCATGCTAGACGAAGCTTGCACGCTGAACGAGTAAAGATGTAAGAACTGGCAGATATTGGTCTGAAAAAATAGAATTTATTGCCGAATTATTCCCTGTTATTAATTACCAGGTTATTGTTCATCAAAAACACAAAATATCCATGCAAATTGGGAATAACTCCCATCTGGTTTGAGATCATGTAGCAGTAGTATTGCAGGCAATTCTAAAAATCTTTTATTTGGGAAGAGGCAATTTTCTCACGGCTATTCCATTGAAGACTATGAGTTTGTAGACGTAGAATTTTTTCATTGGGATACTATGTAGTATTCGAAAATACACGTAAATTGCAAGCGAGAAAGTAAGTAATGAAAACACTACGGAAAACCAGAACAAAACGTAGGCAAGGTTGATGTACTTGTACTGAAATTGTTCTTCATATGTGTTGATAATAGCGAGAAAGAAACAAAATAAAAATACCTCGTCACCAATAGTGAAACCGTTAGTGAAATTTGCAGGTAAAGCCATGTGTAAGAAGGAATGGGAAAGGAAATGTAACCCACATTTTCAGAATCAAATGTCACCTGCTGCTATTTCAGCAGATGTAGTTTGATTTTCTCATTCCTCCAGATTCAAATCGTATTATGCACTTGAGCTCGAAATACGAGCTACCGTCTCTTCATTCTCCGCACTCTCTCGTCAGTAGACCGGGCGAGAGAGTGTGCAAAATGAAGAGACGGTGACTCGTATTTCGAGGTCTATTATGCACCTGAGCACAGCCGTGACTTGATCAACTTTACGCTTGGAATGTCTAAACGGATATCGGATATTCAAGCGGAAAATCTCAACACATATTTCATTCATCAATATATTACAGATTACGCACAATTGTAATATGATTCTCGAAGTCGTTATCATTTATCATAATCATCTCATTTATTCCTTAGTTTCCGTTATCGTTTATCACAATTATCGACGCAATCAATATGAGAATGGCTGCTGCGACGTCTCTGTCATTCTCATGAGCAAGACAAATCGTTTAGTGGGAAACGCGCAATTACGGACCGACGGCACAAACATGAGGAGGGACCTGAACTTGATAAATTCAAGAATAAAGCAATTTTTGAATGGACACTAACCAAAACGGGAACCCAGTGTACAGGGCTGTTGTCGGGGCGAGGAAAGCGCCCACTGCGGTTGATTGCCAAAACGAAGATAGTGCCTGAATGTATTATTATTTATTTTAGCTAAAAAACAAATTTAAATAATTTTAAAAAATGCTTACTAGAAAAACTCCTATGAGCAGCTGCATGAATGAAGTGCAAACAACGCTGAGTATCAAGCCTGAAAAATAACCTTTCGTAGACTTGGTCCTGTCCCGAATTGGCACATCGACGTATTTTTCCAGTACGAAATATCAAAAGTCAGACCAGTTTAGAATGGAGTCAGTTTTTCTAGAACTACTAACCTTGCTCAACTTTCAATATCCCAGATGAGTTCACAACGCCGTTTGTGGCTTGGCTTCGACGTATTCTAAAATTGTTAATTCCCAACTATTTCATGAAAATCCTCACTTCATGAGTTGAAAAACTAGTGCTGCGCTCAAAATATTCGAAAGTAGACTCATAGTCCCGAGATATAGGACCCACGGAATTAGGGTTTTCTGGAAATGAATTATCATTTTGTATTTCATTAGAACATTACCATATTAACAACAACGGGAACGTAGTGAGTAACTCCAGTAGGAGATAACACGGCATCGTAGAAACAGTAACCTGGATTGATAAATGTAAAAATTTCATCGAAAAAAAGAGTATTGACCGCAGAAGATGAAAAAACGCACTGAAAAAGACAGGAAAGGAGATGAAAATTGGAATAATTGACGAGAAAATGAAAGCTGCTGTATAGAACGCGCAATCGCTCTGTGATTATTCGGATGGAATATTTAAAGATGAGAAACTCACATTTCGAAGCTGACTTGCTCTCAAAATTGACAATAGTCGGTTAAGCGCAACGAACATTGTCGATGTAATTTGGACGGTTGACGAATAAAGATGGGAAAATTGGAAGAGTTGGGACTAAAAAAATTATGAGAAAATTCCTTTGTTGTCTGTTTAGAAATGGAATAATACCAGTTTATTGTCCATCAAAAAAGCAAAGAATCCGTGCATGTTTGGCATTATTCCAATCTGATTGGAGAGCATGTAACAGTAGTATTGGAGAAAATTCTGAAATAATTTATCTTCTCAGAGCAAAAACAAAAATGTCTGACCGCAACTCCATTGAAGACTATGAGCTTGTAGATGTAGACCTTTTTCATTGAATTGGATCGTAAAATTCGGAAATAACTGGGAAAACAGGTTATCAATGTATGAAGAAGTTTTCTTACACATAAATCGCCAAAGGGTAGGTAATTGTCGAGAATCCTACTGAAGACCAGAAGCAAACATATGCAACTTGGACGTATTCGTACTGTAATTTTCATCGATTTAGAAATTAAAAAAAAAAATAAACCTCATCGCCAATAACGAAACCGTTTGTGAAATTGTCGGGCGGACTCATGGCTGTGAGGCGCAAATTGAGAAGAGGAAAGCGCGAGTCTCAAATGTCGAGCCGGACCTGTAATTACCTTCATTCCTCGTAGTGCTTTCTGATCGCACATCAAGCTCGCAATTTCCTTTTTTTCATTCGAGTGAAGGAAAGGGCAGATCTCCTTTTTCGGTTTCAATAAGTTCCACATCATTTCCTGCGCCAAAAGGACAGAAGTATGCAACGCCATGGCAGGTGAGAGGAACGTGGTGAGTACTGGAACTTGCAGCATTGAGGAGAACAGCTGAATCAATCTGCAAGTCTTTTCCAAAATCAAAAAATTAACAAATTATGTCATGTCGCGACAATCAGCACCTTTGTGAGGGATGATAATGACCATTTGTACAGAACCTTGACAGATTTATCATATTTGAGACAACTATTAGCAAAGCAAATTATATTTGCGACATTGAGCCTGACAACGTCGATTGAGCAACTGAGCTACTTCTGAATATTGACATCCGTCTCCTCACAGAGGAAGGAATTGCGCAATTACGCACGGATGGCACGAAGATCATCAGGGACCTGCAACGAGATTGAAATTTATCATTTGGAAGGCTGTGAAATCATGAAATTTGAATGATTTATCTTTTAAAATGAGTGGGATAGAACCATTTTGCATAGGTTGTAGGTGAATTCTGGCAAGATGAGTGAGAAATAGAGCTCGATATGCGAGTCACCGGAGAGTGTGAGAAATGAAGAGACGGCGACTCATATTTCGAGCTCTAGTGAGAAAAATGTCATACCAGAAAGGAGCCGCCGTGTAAATAGCCATCACTGCCGACAGAAACACGGCGACGATAGTTACTTGCCAGATGGAGCAGAGGAGCTGAATTATTGTTATTTTCGAAATTAATTAATTTTAAAATACCCCAAAAACGAGATTCATCAACTGCACACAGGAGGAGAAGACCACGCTGAGGATTAGGCCTGTAAATTATTTATACTATTTATTAAAATCAGAAAGCAATTACCTTGTTCGGCTTTCGAAACTATCCCAGACTTGCTAGTACTATGAACTACTGACTTATTCTGGCGTCGACGAATTCTGAATAATACTCAATTTATTTTCGAAATTCGAAACTCAAAAATATAACATTTCTCACTTCATAAGCTGAAAAGCCAGTGCGCAGCTCAGAAAGTTTGAGGACATTCCCATAATCGTTGTGTAGGCTCCCCAGGGCGCCATCAGGAACTGAATTAGGAAGTTATTTCGAAATTCTCAGATCGGTGAGAGAGCGTGTGAAATGAAGAGACGGTGGCCTGTATTTCGAAAATATTGAGGCTCACCATGTGAACAACCACAGCGATGTAGTGTGTTTCTCCCATTGGAGAGCGTACTGGGTCGTAGTAGCAATAACCTGCACTTTTGAGCATCAAAGGTCCTTGAAAGTTAACTTACTGATGAAAACAGGAAACGTGAGCAGGAATGGGAGGCCTATTGAGAAGATGCATACTGTTTTGGCGAATGAATTATCATCCTGAGCCATTTTTTAGTGCGAATGAAAGGAAAAAGCGCTCACATTTCTCAGCTGAATTGCTTTCAAGATCGACAGCAATCGATTCAGAGCAATGAGCATGCTGGAGGAGGCTTGCATACTACAGGAGAAAAGGGCGAGAAATATGTTCAGATGGACCTTAAAAATATCATATTATATCCTAATAATCCGATAAAAATACCAGATTATAATCCTTCAAAAACGCAAAATATTCATGCAAGTTAGGCATCACTCCCATCTGAATCGCAAGCATCCATGTTGTGTATTGGATGCAATTCTGAATCGATTTCAGAATTAACTTTGGCCTGAAAACCCAAATCTAACCGCCACTCCATTGAAAACGATCAACTTGTAGACATAACTGTTTCTAAATGCATCATTTTGCAAAATTATGCAGTAGCTGAAGTGAATTTCTGACCTATGGAAGTGAAAATACTGGGCTTACGCATAGAAAGCTAATGGAAATGTAAGAAATGCGATTAAAACTGAAAACCAGAAGCAGAAATAGGCCAAAGCGACGTATTTGTACTGCAATTTGCAATTATTTTGTCATTATTGAGATATTTTAACCTCATCTCCAATAACAAAACCATTACTAAAATTCTCCGGAAGACTCAGCATGATGCGAAAGATTTAGAGGAGTAAAGAGGAATGATGAATGATTTTTGAGACTGAGAAAAAAGGCGGCGACCTTTTAGCTAATTGCACACTACAAGATAGTATCTCACATGATGTGAGTTTCCGGTGATATGCCATTTTTAGGTGAGTCTCGAGCTAGAAGTTTTCCATCATGTAATTATCTCGATGCGGTAGGCAAGTTTTCTTGATCTTTTAATATGAAAATGATATAAACAGAAATAAAAAGACTACTCGTATTTCTAGGCCAAATCGTTTCTGATCGATCAATCGTATGATTCAAGAGCAGAATCTAGTCTTCTGATTTTGTCGACGATATAGACAAGGTTCGATCCAAGAGTTCACTCTTACCTGTCTCCTCCCTCTCCCCTCCTGACCTCTTCGATGTTCATAATACCCGCTGGCAGGCCTCCCATAAATCCTGACCTTCCGATGTCGCACCCTCTCCCTCTATACGACCCCCTATACGACCGGTCGGATGCAGCCAGGGGGGACACTGTCTACAGTCTAGACAGGCTGTATAGCATCGGATGCTCTACTCACTACATAAGGCAGCCCTCCGGACCCTCCGCACCAGTCAGTCGACTATTCTCTCTTCTCAACTCATCAAACGACATGGATTTCTCCAACGAACAGCAGTTCTACTACCCTCAAGGATACGATGCAGCCTACGATCATGGTGTGTTTCTATTTCTTCTCACCTCTCTATCTTAGCTCTCCCATCGCTGATATTTATGCACGTTTACCTATCTCACCTCATCTTACCTTTCTAATGCGCCTTTTTTCTTACCTTACCACTGCTATCACAAATATCTATGCAAATTCTACAAAATTCTAAGTATTACGCTTGTGCAAGTACCGTACAGTCAACAGTTCCGCATCTTTCAGGCATGCCCCAGTACTACGATCAGCCAGCAATGGCCTACCCTGACGGATATCAGCCCACTGAGACTTATCAAGAACTGCAACCTCTGCAGCCGCAGCCTCCCTATGAAGGAGTTCAACCCACCGACGGCAAGGTAACTTTTACTAATCTATTATAATTAGACGCTGATCAATGATAGACGAGAAATTGCAGATGATATAATCAGCGTTTCAGGAACACCAGACCTTCCAACAACTCGAACCGGCGCAGCCTCAACAGCGTCATGAAACCTTCCAACCTATGGACGTCAAAGTAAGCAACCAATTATGATTAGCAACCAATTACACGTTGATAAATTAAAAATGAAATATTGTAACATGGTTTAACAAGAGTATTCTCACAATGAGCCTGACGTAGTCATATTAGACTGTCAAGTCATCGCTCTTACCTTGTTTCATAACTCGAGTTTTCAGGAACATCAAACCTTTCAAGAGCTGCAACCGGTGCAGCCTCAACCTCTCTACGAGGTCATGCAGCCCCTCTTCAACGCCCCCATGCCCCTGCCGCCCACTCCCTACGACCCGTACAGCTTCGGCGTCAAGGTAGATCACTTTTCACGAACCAGACTTTTATGAAAATCGGCAAAAAGGCATGAATAAAAGCAGCAAAATTTGAAAATAATACATAAATATACAATAATTCAATCGACATTCAGCACGAGCCGGCCTCTCCTCCTCCTATTGCCGTAGCTTACTCGTCGCCTTTCGACTACGACGACGCTGAGAATCAGAATCCCGAAGCGACGTCGTCGTCGTCCTACATCAACGACAATGAAGAAAACGTCCAAGTCGAGCAGAAACCAGCAGTTCGTCAGACCAGGGGAAGGAAGAGAAAGCAGGCGGAAGTGAGGGATGAGGGAGTGAAGAAGGTGGGGTTTGCATCTTTATTATTGCGTTTTTCTCTCTTCTGTAACTGTCTTCATGCGCACCGGAAGCTCACATTATACTCCCTTGCTTCTAATTATAATTATTGATTTCAGATGGCCCGTCTCCGCCCCTCGACTCCCTCTACGAGCACTGACGACTCCGACGTGCCCGCTATTGCTCCGGAAAAGGAAACGTTTTTCCAAACCGTGAGTGTATTTTAGATCGATAGATCACCATAGTCTTCTCCCTACTGTAACTGTACCGTAACCTTACCTTAAACCCTAATCCTATTCAGGTCCACGGCCGTCTCTGCGTTATCGGTGCGCAGAAGGACTACGATGTCACCACGCAGGAGATTATGAGGAGAGCCAGCAAGCCGGAGGGCCTGGTCAAGAGCCACATCGGCCCGCTGCTCAAGAGGTAGTGTAGGTTACCTTAATCGATTGGATACCGTAACCCAAACTTACCGTCGAAACTCAAGTTATCGACAACTGATCAATCAACACTTCCAGAGGCAAGGTCAAGGGCACGGGCGATGAGCTGGTGAAGCTGCTCGAGCAGCACGCGATTAACGTCAGGGAGCAAACTGTGAACAGGAAGCAGTACCCGATGACGACGCTGACGGCGTTGTTGGAAGGTATATAACTTATTAAACTGAAGCGTTTCCGAAACCACCAACATCCTTCCTAATCGCTCAATGTGCTGCTGCCATCCAAAATGGGTCGAATGCGCCGTTTTTTTATTCAGCGTTGCTGCCGTGCCAACAATACTCTCATTCCAGGCGAAGCCCTACAGCTCTCGGCCGACCACAAAGAGATCGCCCTCGCTAATCTTCCCATCGTGCCTCTCGCCCGTCTCATCATTCGTCAGATCGACTCGCCGGCTGCTCTGAGCGCCGCTGTTGATGAAGCACATGCTGCCTGGTAAGTGCATTATTACTATTATTACCTTTTTAAAGAACATTTTTTAAAAATAATTATTGTAAAAATAAGTAATTTCAGTCAAGCCATGACCTCCCTGCTCTCCATCCTCAACCAGTGGACGGCCGGTGGTTGGAAAGAGGGAAGACAGGCGATTCTTTCTTCTCCCCTGAAGAACTTCGCGCTAGCTACGCATACTCTGGGTGTGGAGGAGTGCTTGTTGGTGAGGAATTTAGATTTATCTTCGAAAATACCTTTAAAAATTGGTTTTCGAAACATAAAAAAATTAAATTACAGATAGCCAACATCTTCCTCGGCTTCCTGCGCACTCTAAAGGTGGAACTCGAAGCTCACTTCGAGACAGTCAACAGAGCGGCAGGTGGTTTCGCAGCGAATCTGATGCAGGTACGGTAGCGAATCGATAGGATTACGGTGGTCCGCTCGAGCAGATCTGTGATTCCGTAAATAATTGAAACCAGTTCAATCCAATCTTTCAGTTCCCTCAAGGCGTCCAGCCTCCCTCGATTCCTGCTGGCGCACTGCAGCAGCCCGACTTCAATGAGGAGTCGCGCGGCGCCGAATCGTTCACCCAGGTACGGTACCACACTGCACCCAGTACCAGCCATGGTTCCGTGATTGGTTCCACAGTACCAGCATGATCGTACCTGATAATCCATTTGCAGATTCCCGGTCGTCTCACATTGCAGAACAAGAAATACGAGGTGACCGTGGCTGAGGTGATGAGACGCGTGAGGGAGCCCGAGCACTTCAACCTATCCATTCTGGGCAGTTTCCTGAAGAAGTGAGTATAAATTCTATCCTACCGTAACGTACCGTACCCTACAATGTCTCAGTTGCCGCAATCAATCCACAATCCGGCAGTATCGACCCGCATCCTATCGTACCCTTATCCATAATCAATCAATTCTGCTACAGTATCCTGCCGTGCCCTACCGTATCCTCGAACTACCGTACCCTGCAATACCGTAACCAATCAATATCCTCTCAGGGGCAAGACGAAGGACAACTGCGGCATGCTGCGCGATGAGCTGGCGAAGCACGGCGTGGAGCTGAAGCCGAACAAGAGAAAGATGGCCAGAAACTCGACTTTTACACCAATGCTGGAAGGTTCGAAAACAATAACAACAATAACAACAATAACAATAACATTTTCAGGAGAAGCGCTGGACCTCGCCAAGGACATCGAGGCAGAGGCTAAGCGGACCTTCCCCGATGAGCAGATCGTTGATGAGCTTGTCAATCAGCAGAGCGAAGAGAAGCAGGGATTCACCGCGGCCAGGTACAGTAATACTACAGTAACCAATAGTCAAGCTACAATATCCAATGGCTACTTACCTTAGTGCTGCCTTTCGTATCACTCATACCATGCGTTGTTAGATTCTGTTACTACCAGCAGGTACCACATTCTTGTTGCCGTTTTGTGAATGCTTGCCCTATTAGCGTAGGATCTCTACAGTATCCAAAGCTACCGTAACCAACAACTATCGTTATCTTACAGTATCCTCTTTCAGCCACCTCGCCTCTTCTCTCTCCGAAATCCTCTTCTCCCTTCGACTGCCCGTCGCTCAGAGGGTCCCAACAGAGATAAATGAAGATGCTCATCTGATGTTCGATTATTGTAACCTGACGCATGGATATGGACCGGATGCTGTAAGTTTCAGTTCTAATTCTACATTCCAAAGACTCCAAAATCGGAATGTTTCTGTTGAAAAGATGTCTGTTTTTGGGACTTTATGCATTAAAAACATGATTTTCTTGAAATTATAATTATATTTCCAGGTCGTCTCCTGGCTGGGCGTCTTCCGTCATCTCTTCGATAAGACTGCAGAGAAGATGTCGGAGATGTGAAAGATGAATTCTGAACCGACCGAAGATCTTCATTTTACTATTCACCCGTGCATGCTCTGTCCCTTCCTGGTTTGTGAATCCCAGTGCCTGTAATGAAAATGTACCGTCGATGATTAAACTAGATGACTAATTTTGGCCCAATTATTTTTCTTGCCCCAGCCCTTTCCTGGTTCGTGAACCCCGTTAATAATAACCTCAATTGTATTGTTTCTCGATCTTAAAATGATAAAAAATATTATAATGACTACACGACATTTGGACTACACAGAACTGCAAACATCAAAGCAACAAATCGGGATCAAAACACAACGGAACACCCTATGGGTATTCTTCTCTCTTTTCGGCTTTCTGTTACCTCTCACGTTCACTTGAATTTCTCTTCGCGAACCTCCTGGCTATTTTTATCCTTTCTCGCCTTTGAATGGAGGCTTGGCATCATCATTTACCACCCCCAATCGAAACACCCAAAGAACCAATTCTCCTTTTTCCACTCTCACCTTTCTCCCTCTATCCTCCCTCCACTCTACGATGTACCCCTTCTTCGGCGGCCAGCAGATCATGGACTCCGCGGCGGCAAGTCCGATGTTCGCCATGCCTCCTGGTGAGCTTTTCTTGAGATATTTACTTACCGAACAGATATGTCGTAGGACCAAAACTGTCTGACCTTCCTTACCCAATAACTTGATAATTTCAATATTATTTTAATATGGTCTTTTTCAAAGTTATTTTAGTTATTTTCTTGAGATATTCTGACCAACTTTAATCACAATCTCCTTCTAGGAATGCAGTACAACTGGTTCCCCTATCCCGGCATGCCCATGCCTATGGGCATGCCCCAGCTCTCTCCGGACCAGCAGATGAACCAACAACAGGTATTCAAAACAATAGTAACCATAACAATAACAACCATAACACCATAACAAAACATCATAACACTTGCAGCTGCAGCAGCTGCAGCAGGAGCATCAGATGGCCCAGCAGCAGCTGCAGCAGGGCCAACTGCAGCACCTGCAGCAACGCAAGCCGCTCCAGGAGCTGAACAACAATCAAATGCCAGGAGTGACCGCCCATTGCGTCGTGCCCACAGGCGGCGCTCAGGTGAGAACAATTGACAAGCGTCACTATTTGAATACCGTATTTATACCACTCTCCATTTACCCGTATCAGCATATACCATAGTCGCGTAGAAAAAGTGCGAAAAGTGCTGGGGACACTAATGTGAGAAAGTACCGTAACTATCGCGAATTTGACAAACGACGCGGGATTTTAAAAATGAAAAGCGTCACTGCCCTATTTGAAAATGACCATAATCCTCGATCCACGCAAATAATTCGCATGGAAAATGTGCTAAAAGCGCTAATATTCGTACATAGGTGAGAAGGGAAAAGACGCGTCTTTGTCCTTACAAACCATCTACCATTACCCACACTGATGTGCTGAAATCCTGAAAATATCAGGAATCAAAGGATCTGAAGGGACTGCTCCGTTTTAGAACTGGTCGTTTTAGAACTCTACAGAGGGCAAAAATAAAATGTCGTAAAACACTTCATGAGATCTAAATAACAGGAGTTCTAAAACGACCAGTTCTAAAACGGAGCAGACCCGGATCTGAACTAACTACATTGTATTGCAGAACTCGCTCCTCGCTGCCCTTGTCAAGTCTGAGGATACTCCTCTTGCGAAGAAAGGAACTACTCAGCGAGGCAGGAAGAGAAAGCAGGTTGATGATCAGGAGGAGGAAGATGAGGTAGTTGATTAATTAAAGGTCGTTTACATAATTATCGGTCCCTTGGTCTAATCGTGGTTCCTCTCCAGTCCGCCCTCGCTCCCTCCGACGCCTCCTTCAACGCCGACGCCAGCGCAAGCTTCGATGCCACCGCGATGATGCTCCAGCACCCGATGGGTGGTGATCTGTTCTGCAGGGTAAGTCATCTTTTTTTGTTTACGCATCCTTAAAACGTGGTCTACCCCGAAATCCGGGAGGGCAAGTAGCACAGTAGCCTCAAAATGGTTCCTGGGGGTTCAAACTTGGGGCCAAAAAATTGACCCCAAACGTTGATCTTTGATCTTTAAGATCGAACATTTTTATCGTCATTTTACCCCCACAAATTATATACCATTCGATTCTACCTGGGCTAATTTATGCAGTGCGAATGGCTAACGCACCGAACACAAATAGAATCGTTGTCACTGTTAACGAACTATTCAGGTGCCCGGCCGTCTCTGCGTCGTCGGAGCGCAGAAGACGTACAATGTGACTGTCGATGAGGTCATCAGAAGAGTCAGGATGCCGGAATGTTTGAACAGGAGTAATCTAGGACCGCTGCTCAAAAGGTAAGTGGAGAGCGCGTGCCAGTAGCGCCGGGGTGAGTCCGGATTAGTGCTAAAGGGGCATCATACCTCGATCCAATTTCTGTAACTCATCTAATGGCGCTCTCTTTTTGGCTGTGTATGCAATAACATCAGTTCCATTGCTTCATGACCGCGCCTCCTTACAATTCTAATTTTTCCTAAAAGAAGTCTTCCTTTTATAGGTTCTTTAGCAGTCTTTCCAAATCCTCCATATTCTAAGCCAAGATTTAATTAATCACAAGGCCTTTGACCAATCTCTCATTCCAGAGGCAAGGTCAGAGGTTGCGGTGATGACCTCCAACAGCTGCTGATGAATCGAGGAGTGAATGCGGATGATCCGAAGAAGATCAACAGGAAGCAGCGACCGCTGCTGACGTTCAGCTGCTTTGTTGAAGGTACGAAATGCTTAGTTTTATTAGGCTTTGGGGAGCCCAATACGGGGACCCAAGAGGACCAATCTTGGAATATTTGGATGCCAAGACCGCTTCGGCTACCTTATCGAAGGAATGGAATCTAAACAGCAGATCCACGATCCACCACTTACTTCTAGCATTAGGACATGAAATTATAAGAAAAATGGTTCACATCACGATCGCGCCTGCCCTACAGGTGAAATTACCATTACATCCCATTGCAGACGAAGCCGTCGCTTTCTCCTCTGACCATCGCGATCTGGTCAAGGCCAATCTCCAGCTGCCCTCTCTCGCTCGAATGCTGATCATGCAAATCGGCTCGCCTGAGGAGCTGACACAGAGCATTGGATACGCACAGGCCGCGCAGTGAGTCGTGTCCTTAACTAATTGTTCTACATGGATCGTTAGACAGGTAGATAGATAGATAGATAGATAGACTCTAGAGGCGTGTAAGATTGCATGCTAGAGTACCCTTGAGCTGACACAGAGCATTGGATACGCACAGGCCGCGCAGTGAGTCGTGGCCTTAACTTAATCTTCTGGATAGATGGATAGATAAATAGATCGATAGATAGATACATGCTAGAGACATGTGGGATTGCATGATAGAGTTCAATTGAGTTGACACAGGGGATTGGATACGCACAGGCCGCGCAGTGAGTCGTGTCCTTAACTTGACCTATTTTGCTACATAGATAGCTGGACAGGTAGTTAGATAAATAGATAGATAGATACATGCTAGAAACATGTGGGATTGGATGCAAAAGATCGAGTTATCTGAGGTACCCGATAGATGGCGACATTCCACAATAACACCTCTCAAAAAAAAGCTCCTTTTTCGAACCCATTAAACTACCGGCCCGTTTCAGTTACGAGCTTCTTTTGTCGGGTATTTGAAATGTGTCTTGCCAAACAGATGATTTCGGATTGTGAAAACTATGGTCTGTTTCCAGACACGCAATTCGGATTTAGGCAAGGTCGCTCCGTTGAAACGCAAATGATCGAAGCGGTAAACGACTGGTCTAAATCAGTGGATCAGCGTTTATGCGTAGACATCATTTATTTCGATTACGCTAAGGCGTTTGACACTGTGAGCCACCCAAAACTTATCCAAAAGTTGTCTCAAATGGGCTTTCCCAGTCTTACAGTAAAATGGATACGGGAATACTTATCAAACAGAGTATTCAAAGTGAGAGTAAACCAGACTCTATCTGATCCTAGGCCTGTGATAAGTGGAGTGCCTCAAGGGTCAGTTCTCGGCCCTCTCCTTTTTAATCTTTATACTTCTGACCTGTCGGGCGTTATCGAAAGCAAAGGAATTAAAGGCTTCACCTTTGCTGACGATTTAAAAATTTACATGTCTTTTCAAAAGGATGAGTTGAGTGGGCC
>LS574369.1:140676-167724 GCA_900490775.1 Pristionchus maxplancki
TGAGAGTAAACCAGACTCTATCTGATCCTAGGCCTGTGATAAGTGGAGTGCCTCAAGGGTCAGTTCTCGGCCCTCTCCTTTTTAATCTTTATACTTCTGACCTGTCGGGCGTTATCGAAAGCAAAGGAATTAAAGGCTTCACCTTTGCTGACGATTTAAAAATTTACATGTCTTTTCAAAAGGATGAGTTGAGTGGGCCCAAACAATTACAACAGTGCATAGATTCTATTCTAAAGTGGAGTGATACCTGGCAGTTAAGCATTGCCAGTGAAAAATGCAATGTCCTCCACATTGGAAAAGGAAATCCGAAATGTAGTTACTTCTTAAACGCTTCAAAAATCGAATCAACGTCTTCTATTAGGGATCTTGGAATTCAAATAGACGACGAGCTCACTTTCAAAAATCATTTTGAGATCGTGACTAAAAAGGCTGCAATTCGTGCCAACCTCATCTTTCGTGGTCTCAGCACAAACATTGCAGCAGTGATGGTAAATGCATATACAGCCTACGTTAGACCAATGGTTGAATTCTGTCAAAGTGTCGCGTTTCCTGTTCATGAAAGGGAAGCAGGAAAATTGGAAAAACTCCAAAACAAAATAACTAGATTGATCAGTTACAAATGTTTGGGATATAGTTTTGAGAACAGACCACGACCAGCGGAACGTAATGAAATGCTCAAATTGAAATCGCTGATCCATCGACGAAGGGTGAACGACCTCAAGCTTGCATATGATTTATTGTTTGGAAATTCGCGTCTGAGTCGTAACCAAGCTGATTTTCTGACTCTGAGTAAATCGAACCTAAGAGGAGCAGGGTACAAAGTGTGCAAGGTGCCCTTTAAAACTAAGGTTCGCGTGCACAGTTTTGCGAACCGCGTGAGCAATGTTCTGTACAATGCGCTTCGAAAGGGAAGAATCCCAACAAAGTATTCAGTTTATGAATGTGATGCGTAAGGAGGTTGGATGATCTGTGCGCGTGCTCATTCTACTTGTAGTACTCACCCCAATCCACTTGTGCCACCCCTACCCCCCCCCCACAACTATTCCATCTGTGCGGATAAATATTATTATTATTATTAGATGAGTGAGATTCTGAATTCTACTCTACTCCTTCAATTTCAAACACAATATAGCTGGTAGACCTGGAAATACGAGTCCTCTTCATTTTGCACACTCACTCGCCCGGTCGACTGACGAGAGAGTGCGGAGTATGAAGAGACGATGACTCGTATTTCGAGCTCTAATAGCTGGTCCTCGAGCGGGTCTTCCTGAGGGTGATCTACCACAACCAATTGCAGCCATGCTGTCCAGTCTCTGAACGAAATCGCCGATAAATGGACGGATGGTGGATGGGCTACGGGGATGGAGAGGATTCTACAGTCGCCCTTGCACGACTTCGCTCTCTTTACTCATGCTCTTGGAGTGGAGGAGTTTTTATTGGTCAGTGTTCTTATTTTCAGTAGCACCGTTTTTTCGAAGCTGAAGGACGCTGCCAGATTCCAGTTCAGTTCTTCTGATTTAATTGATAAATTGATAATGATAATAATTTCAGATGGCCGACCTCTTCAAGCAGTTCGTGTACTACTACGCGATGGAGTTGGACGAACAGTGCAAGCGAGTCTACTCACTGCCGAATGCGCAGTACTTTACGCAGATGAACCAGGTACGGTAATCAGAGTTGACACGGTAGGAGTTGAGTTGGGTCAGACTATGGATAGTCGGGTCAGATTGATGATTCGTCTCTTTCCAGTTCCCTCCCGGCGTCGAGTATGCCGAAATACCCGCCGGGAATCTGCACGATCCCTGCATTGAAGAGGGCACGTCGCATTCGGCGTCGTTTGCTGAGGTATTGTACTTCTGTTTATAATAATCATTCCCTTTCTTCTTTTCGTTAACTAGAGCTATCGGAAAAAGAGTCGACCTGTGTATTCTACAGTCTCTCTCATCGGTCAGCGTGTCTAGATACAACCCTGAATCCCAGTTGTGTTGTTGTATACATACCAAACGTTGCCTAACCTCACGAGATTATTGTAAGTAATCGGACCCATGCAGATCTCTAAAACACTCATGAGATTATCTTCAGTATGCATCCTTTAGCTTCTTCTTCTTACAGATCACCGGCCGCCTCACCCTGCAGAACAAGAAGTACAACGTATTTCTTGTTCTGGAGAGTCACTCCAATCTTAGCCCTAATCTTAACCCACATCATAAACAAATCCCAGTATTACCCTATTCTTAAGCAACCCAGGACCGTATTTTGCAGATCACCGGCCGGCTGACCCTTCAGAACAAACAGTTCTGAATCCATTGTTATAACCCTAACCGTACCCCAGCTAAGACGAACCATTAATGCAAGTACCCCCTGCAGATCACCGGCCGGCTCACCCTTCAGAACAAGAAGTACAACGTGACCGTGGGCGAGGTGTACAGGCGACTGCGCGCGCCCGAGTCCTTCAACCTGTCCGTACTGGGGAGTCAGCTGAGAAAGTGAGCTGTTATCTCTCCTCTAGTAATTGCAAAGTTAACAAGGATGCAAGAACACTAACAAAAGAGTAGCATTTATCAATCAATCGCTAATTGCAGGGGCAAGTCAAAGGATAACGGCAAATCCCTTCGCGATCACTTGATCAGCCACGACATGGAGCTGCACCACGGGAGGAGGAAGGGCTCGAGAATTACCGCGTTCACGGCGATCACTGAGGGTTGGTTACTAAGGACTACTTATTCTTTCCCCTTCTATCCTCCCTGCCTTCTTGTTCGAAGTAGAACATACTAGGGCAGGAGGAACTATGCTTCCGTGAAACACAGTTCATACCAAAAAGGGAGTAATAAAGTAGCGATTTCTGAGGGTCAGTATCGAATCTTGCAATTGCAAATCATTGTTGTTACGACGACTGCGTAGCCAAACAAAGTGTAGGGCGAAAGGTCAGAGAAGCAAGGGAGCGTGTGAATTGGAGAAAGTCAGTTCTGAATGAAAATTTTCAGGCGAAGCCCTGGACCTCGCCGAGGACATGAATGCCGAGATTGCTCGGACGTTCCCGAACGGCCCGTTGTGCGACGAGTTGATTGCGAGCATGAATTCAACGACGCCTGAGGCGATTGGTCACACGAGGGCCATGTTTAGCTCGGCGAGGTATGTAACAATCATTGACTAGGTGGTAGGACATAGAGACGGAACGATTGGTCACGCGAAAGCCATATTCAGCTCGGCGAGGAACAGCCAGTAGAATCTCTAGACATTACTTGTGTTTATCGTCTGAATCGGCTATGAAATTAGCAATAGAGTTAGAATATCTAGGTCTTAGAGTAGAATAAAATATAACGTAGCTGGGGAGGTTGGATGTGAGAATATTTTTGACTACAAAATGCCTTTTGCAGCCACCTCGCCCACCAGCTCTCCACGCAAGTACACAAACTTCGTCTGCCCGTCGCTGAGAGGATCCCAAGATTTCTTGACTCGTATGCCCACGTGATGCAGAGCTACTCCCTGCTGACTCATGGATACGGACCGGACGCGGTGAGTAGGACATTCAGCAGGTCTTCAAGTCTAACACCCCAAGTTGATGTCACTTTACTTCTGGGTCTGTAGTGTTCCAGTACTGATTTTTTCCAATTAATATAAACCATTCTTGCTTTCAGTTTGAAGGCTGGATGGCATTCTTCGGCAAGGTCTTCGATACAGCAGCGGCGTCGTTGCCGTTGGCCTAGACGTCTTCAGCGATGAGAGAAGACGTTATCTTCTTTCTTCGTGTTGATCAGATCACCAGTTGTTGATTGCCCCGTAGTTGTACGAATATTGTAATTGTGTCGATTACCCGGTGTAGACGACTTCCATTTCCGTACATTCTGTCATTGATACATCGTTGAGCGCTCTCAAGACAATGTTACATTCAATTTCGTTGTCTCTTAGCACTTCTCCTTTTGTTGTCAACAGTAACAAAGTTAATTGAATGCTGTGTATATTTTTGTGAACGACAACATTCCGAAATAAACCGTATTTAATAGAACGATGAATCGTACAAATTCAAAATTTCATAATTACGCGTCGCTCAACAAGCGTCGCGTCTGCGTTGGCACTAGGGTTGGCGATTTGATTCTTCAATGATTCTCAGACACTTTTGATTCCCTCTCATTCGGAGCGGTTTGATTCCGAGAATCGGTGATTCTGAGAATCCTCGATTCTGAGAATCCAGGATTCTTCGAGCCATAACTTTCTTTAAAATCAATATTTTTATATGAAATTTGGAGGATAGTCTCTCCATCCATAGTAGAATGAACATTCGCAATTTCAGACGTCTAGCTCAATTTTGAAAAAATCGTGTCGTATTATCCGATACTTTACTGTCTGTTCTCATCTTCCTGATCAATTTCTAGAGAAATCGTGCCAAATAAGGGGTGGATAAGGCCTCAAACATCTTTTCGTTCATTTTTTTACCAATTCTCTTCGCATATACCCTATGGATAGGCATGTATGAGAATGGTTCTATTGAACTTCCTAGCAGTCTAAATCGGATCCTCGACTAAATAAAGCCTTGTATTTGAAATCCCGCTCTTCAATTAGAAAAATATCCATGTTTTGGTGTCAAAAAACTATCAAAAATTTGAAGAATCCAGGATTCTTCGAATCGATTAAGAGAGAATCATTCCATTCTTCGCAAAAAAGAGGGAATCGGTTTTGAAGAATCATTCCATTCCTCACCGCGCGAGGGGGAGCGGTCGGCCAAGAATCAAAATGCCAACCCTAGTTGGCACCGTAATACAAGAGAAATATCGTGAGAGTCGTCTCAATGATTTCAAATTTTCGAATTGAACTTGGTTTTGCTTGTTGTGTCTTTACTATACATACTTTTGCTTCAAGAATGGAAGCCAACCATCGCGAGAAAGTCTTCGAAATGATTCAGATTATTGCTGAGGATGATGAATTTGACGATAATAATGTGAGGATGATCGAATTTCTTGTTTCCCGTTTGTTCAATACAATCTCCTCAGGTATTGACATTCTACCTCAGCATCTTTGAACTGCACCGAGACAAGCCTGATGGAGTGATAACGGTAGAAAATTTGACTGATGAAGAGAAAATCGTGAATTTTTTTACAATTTCAACTTAAAATACCGCGAGTTATTGTCGTAATGACATGCAATTCAGATAATTCGAGATCATTTTGCATTGTGCTTTTACGCGATGACCATCTCTTTCTTCGATTATTCTATATCAACGAGGTAGAAATTTTTATATTTAAAAAAAAATTGAAAAATTGCCATTCAGGGCGCTTCTATCAGGATTTGTTGCTTTTAGAATCGAAGTATTGCCTGTTTTCTTCGAAATCATAGATGACGAGGGAAAGGTAAAAAAACAAAAACAAGCACACCAAAAACAAGAAACAGTAACGACAACACGATAATTGCAGGGACTCGTATTTGAGGTGATTGAGGAGCATGTCAAAAAGGAGCAAATATTCCATGATTTTATTGACTTCTTATCTATTCAGGTCTGTTGAAAAACAAAACTCAATTAAAAATTATACTCAGGAAAGTTACGGAGCGCACGCCCTTCATAAGCACTCTTGGTGGCTCGAAGAGCGAGAATTGGAAACGGATGAAATATTAGAGAATTATCAGCTCACTGACTGACAAAAGTGTTTTTTGACAAGTTGTGCTCTCTCATGTCAATGCAATTGATAATATCTTTAGAGTTATCTTGTAATTTGTATTTGTATGTCGGCAAAATTGTCGAGAATATTCCAAATAAACCGCAATTCTATGAAGCAAAAAAAATATGCAATTTCCAACTTATAAAATTTTGGTTCAAGCGTCGCGTTCTTTCCGGCCTTGATAAGCGTCTTCTCCTTGAAACATCTGCAATTGTATCAGGCCCTTTTTGAGTATTCATTGCAGTGTTGTCGTATCATTGTGCGATCGTTAGATTATGTTCGTTTGAGATTTAAAGTTATCCAGGGTAATGGAGATCGATCATCGCGGGGTCTTCTTCCAACTGATATCGAGTATTAGTCAAGCTCAAGGGTTTAGGGACGCTGATGTGAGTAGCTCTTTTCAATTGCTAAACATACAAAGTTGCCTATTTTTCCTATTATTATTATTATTATTATTATTATTTCTTCAGATAATCTCAATGTACCTGAGTCTATTCGAATTACATAGAAATCAGGCTGATGGAGTAATCACATCTGAGAATTTAACCGATGAAGAAATAAGTGTGAGCGTCCTAATTGATTACCCTATTCGGCCAGCCTAAATGTGATTCCTTAAGATTATTCAAGCCGATCTATTCAACTTTTTGAGGGCGGTGACAGATTTTTTTGGATACTCCGATTCGCCAAGGTTCGTCAAAATACGGATTGAGTAATTTAGTAACTCGAGTGTGCCGAGCGAAAAAAAGTAGTGCATAGGGAAGTCGCCCATAGCGACTTGCTGTTGTGAAATCTTATATACTATATTTGACATGTAGACACTTTTTTAAAACTTCTTATTCACTTCAACCATTATTTCAGGGAACTTCTCTCCGGAATGGTTGTCTTCCGGCTGGAAATCATTCCACTTATCTTGCCGTTCTTCGATGATGATATGAGGGTTTTAAAAATGAATTATATTAATTATAATGACTAAATCTAGGGCGATTTTGACGTGTTTATTGCCGTGTTGGTGCAAAACGAGCAGAGAGAGCTTCACTCCATCAATACCCCTTCATACATGGTTAATCGATCTGAGCAGGTTGGCGTTTTAAACGAATTGTCTGTTGATTTGTACAAATAAAAATATAATTTTAGTTTTAAATAATTAAATTGTGGTTTAAATCCAGGTAGCCGATGGCACTCACGCCCTTCACGCGCACCCTTGGTGGATCGGAGATGGAAAAACGGCAAAATTATCGGAAATAGTCGAAAATTATCAGCTGGAAGACTAACTGTGTTGAAAATGTGATGATAAACGGGGCGATTTATTTATTTATAGTATTGGAGAGCGGGGTCGTGAATGATAAAATTAATGCAAAACTTGGAAAGAAATGCATTCTAATATTGAGAGCTGGTCCGGAACGAAATCGAGCTCGAATTGGTTGTCACGCGACGTCTTGGAAGCACGCAATTACGAAAGGACGGGACGAATATGATGAGAGACCTGGAAAGCGAATTTCTCAAGTGAGAAAAACTTTGAAGCTGCAAACCAAACGATTAAAAGAACTAGTACGCATTACTGCACGTTTTCAACATTCTAATATTTTTCCAATATTCTCTCGTCAGTAGACGAGAGAGTGCGCAAAATGAATTGACTCGTATTTCGAGGTCCACTTACCAGAACGGAGCACCCGTAAAGAAAGCGACTACAGGAGAAGTGAGACCGACGACCAAAAAGTCTTGGAAGTTCACGCTGACTCCCTGAATGAGATGTATTTTCGGCATTAAAAATAAAAATAAAAGCAAAAACAAGTTTTAACCGACGCCAGTAATGAGAATGAGCAGCTGTGAGAACGAGGAAGAGGCGACGCTTATAATCAATCCTAAATTACTAATTACATATTTATTTACCATTTAATTAAGTAATAATTAATAAAAATGTTTAATGCAAACCTTGTTCGACTTTTGCAACTGCGTTTATTGTAGCTGTGCTATGCGTCGACTTTTGAATACGTCGAATCCTGCGATTCTATTACCAATAAGTCGGTCTTCAATGCGCTTACTTCATGAATTGATAGACTAATACTGCGCTAAGCACGTTCGCAATAACTCCCACGAACATGAAATAGAGGAAACCGATCGTGTTTAGTTTCTAAAAATGGATTGTTCAGGAAAAAACACACAATCACTAACCATTTCTACAACCACAGCGACGAAATACGTTTGTCCTTTGAGAGAAATGATAGGTTGGTAGAAGCAATTAGCTTAATTATATCATAAATTTCCCAAAATGATCAGAAAACTCACCCCCAAACACTGGAATTGACACGGCAATGGGTAGAATGAATGAAATTAGACATGAAATTTTGAAGAATATTTTGTCGTGCTGGATTGAAAACTGTTGATTGGTATAGTAATTTGTTACGTACGTGTCTCAGCGTATTGGTTTTCACAATCGACAGCAATCGGTTCAGAGAAATGCATGTGTTCAGAGTTGATTGTGCACTAGAGGAGACAAGAAGAGTGAATTGGCAGAGCTGAACCTGAGAATAGAATTGATTTCGACTACCCGACCGACTCTCCCAGTCGTCCAGTCGGCTATTTTTCAATGGACATTGAAGTCGGGTACCAGGGTGCCGACATTACCCGATTTTACCTACCCTAGTTACTAGTCTAAGAGAATGTAAACGAAAATCATACTAGTTTATGATTCATCAGGAAAGCAAAGTATCCGTGCATGTTGGGTAGTATTCCAATCTGGTTTGTATACATGTACGCCAAATAGTGGAAACAGTTCTGAAAGTAGTTGTCAATTGCATCGATCAAGGGCACCTACGGCTATTCCACACAAGGTAATCAATCTGTAGATGTAAGAACCTTTGAAGGACTCATTTCGGAGGCATCTTGCGTATCTGGAACTCATGGAGTCGCTACGGAATTCAACAAATTAAAAAGTAAAACTTACGAATAAAAAGCGAATGGAAAGGTGACGAACGCCAATACGACCGATGTCCAAAAACAAGCATAAGCAATCCACATGAACTGAAATCTTTCATATTTGATTTCGAAAACATTTTGAACATCGCCAGAAAATATTACTCACCTCATCCCTGATTTTGTAATTTCGTTGAAAGTTTTCTGGCAGGTCCATTTCTTGAACAACGATTTTGGTTTGAACTTTTAGGACGACCACCTCATCCCTGATTTTGTAATTTCGTTGAAAGTTTTCTGGCAGGTCCATTTCTTGAACAACGATTTTGGTTTGAACTTTTAGGACGAATGTAGACCGAAACCGTAGCCAGGCTTCCCTAATCACTGGTTGCCATCCAGTTTGAACATGCAGCATCCGACAATTATGGATGGACGTGGTGAGCTCCCACAAGATTCGCGAGAAAGTGAAAGTGCGGAATCTCTTCATTTCGCACGCTCTCTCATCGATGAGAGCAGCGAGAGAGCACGTTGAATGAAGAGACGGACACTCACCAGGCTACTGAGATCTAGATACAGCGCTACTTGCAGAGTTAACTTCTTGGCGAACCATAACACATTTCACATACATTTGGTTGGCGACTACAAAAGCTCGACACAAGTGCTGCCGTGACTTGTAAAAAATCAAGCTCCTTTATTACATTTCGATCTGTCATTAAATTGGTCAAGAAACAACGAAAGTTACGCAGAAGAATTCCAGGCAGACGGCGAATTGACGGTGAGTTGAGTATTCGACACGCGACGCTTGGGGAGCACACAATTACGAAACGATGGGACGAATATAATGAGAGACCTGAAAAGCACGTGAATTTTTTGAGCAGCAGAGCAAATTAACATCGTTTTTGCACGTTTTCTCTTCTGTCCACCAAAACACTGTGAAAGACACAAAACTATGTTCATCCATCTCTTTCTTCGAATCTCACCAGAACGGCGCTCCAGTGTACAGCGCGATCACTGGAGAGCTGAACGCGGTGACGAGGAAATCTTGATAACCCAAGCTGATGGCCTGAAAATTTTTTATTTTCGAAATACAAAGTTGAAACTCACTCCAATAATGAGAATGAGCAGTTGCATGAAGGATGATGAGAGCACGCTTACTAGTAAGCCTGAAAGTATCATCTTTCACAGCGTGCCATTGATCATCGAAAACCTCATTTGCGTGGCGGACGGCTATTTCTCTTCCCTCTCTCACTAATCTTTTTCCGTCTTCTCATTTTGCCCTGTATTCGCTTTACAGCCCGGTCGGTGGTGAGAAATGAGGGCGAAATGAGGACAATCTCTCTTAGTTCATGCGAAACATAAGTCAAAATTAGTTGGTTCCCTCTTGTTCAGAAAATGCGCTCGAGGTATTACTGTTTTCGTTGAAACACAAATGTACTTCATTGAAATTGCTCAAAACCGCTGTTTTACGTGGAAATCCTGAAATAACTCACCGGAAATTTTCGCTTGAAGCATGTGAATTACATGATTCGATAGCTAACACATATGCCGAGAAGCTGCTGGGAGCCGATTTTCAAATTATAATTTTTATCCCTTTATATTTGCGATAAACTACCGAAAATGGCCGAAAAACGGTGTTTTTCGTGGAAATCCCGAAATAACTCACCTGAAATTATAGCTTCAAGCATGTGAATTGCATGATTCGATAGCTAACACCTTTGCCGAGGATCGTCTGGCAGCCGATTTTTAAATTTCTTCCTGGTTTTCTCGTGCCACCGCTATTTCACCCCAAAACCAGTGATTTTTCGCCGCAAAACCCGCTCGATCGGCGTGAAATGACTCGCTCTCTCCCTCTCCCTCATTAGAATACGTCCGCCGCGGCGAACAAAGGCGCTCGTGTTCAATGGCACGCTGTGGTCTATAGCATATTTTCGAATTTAATTATCCCCTCATTCTCATCCCTTTCCCTCTTCTCGAACGGCTGGAATGAACCCTCTCCCTTTTGCTCTTCTTCTCATCGCGAGCGCTCAAGCTGATCATCGATCGGTGAGATCAATACCGTATTCAGATAACCGTAACTAGATTACGGTATCGAATTGCAAACTGATTTTCCAGATCAAAGTCGAAAGATCTTTCTGGAATATCAGAATTTGGAAAGGGGAAAAGACCCAAACCCTGCTCGACTTTTGACACCATGCTGGTGCTGTGCGTGGTCTGCTGATGACGACGGATCCTAAATGAATCCTGTTTAGGGATACACAAATACTGACTCTCATAATTTTGCATGCTCTCTCGTCTCTCTGACCGGTCCAACTAGTAAATATGTACATGATGTCTCACTTCATGAATTGATACACCAGCACTCCACTAAGCACGTTTGCGATAACTCCCACAAACAGGAAATACAGGAACCCGAAGGAGATTAGCTTCTGTAAAATGTAAAAGTTGTACAACGATAATGAATTATGCAAAGGGGACGCTCACCAACTCAACAACCACTGCCACGTAATGGATTTGTCCTGAGGGCGAGATGACAGGCTGGTAGAAACAATTGGCTAAAATTCTCATAATTCCTTCAAAATTTTACTAGAACGCACCGAAAAAGGATGGAATCGATACGAGAACAGGCAGGACTGATGATAGTAAGCATGCAACTTTGAAGAATGTTCTGTCATACTGGAGTAGCAATTGTACTTTTTAGAGAAACGTATTTAAATGACATACGTTCTTCAACTGAGTGCTTCTTATTATTGATAGTAGTCTGTTTAGAGCGATCATCATGTTCAGCGAAGACTGAGCACTGGATGAAACGAGGAGAGAGAATTGGAAGAGGTTGACCTGATTGGAATCTCAGAATGATTTCTAGAGCTAGAAAAACGAGTTCGACTGGTGAGGAAGCGAGCGAAAAGAAGAGATTGCGATTCGTTTTTCACTAACGATTAAACTTAGCATACCAGTTTATTGTTCATCAAGAACGTAAAGTATCCCTGCATGTTGGGTAGCATTCCGATTTGATTCGTAAGCATGTATGAAATGTAGAGAAAACAATTCTGAAATACCTTTTATGGTCATTTTTTTTAAATTCGGGACAACCGCTATTCCACACAACGTAATCAGTCTGTAGATATAGCAACCTTTGAAGGAACTATCCCGAAGACACCTTGCGTATCTGTTACAAATCTTAAAATTTGATAATTTGATATTGATAAATTACGAGTAAAAAGCGCATGGAAATGTAACAAGTGCGAAAACGACTGAAGACCAGAAGCAGATGTAGACTATTAGCATGTACTAAAGTATTTTAAAGCATTAATCAAGATAAAAGTAAAATAAAACCTCATCTCGGATGCTATAGTTGTTCTGGAAATTATCCGGTAGAGTCATTTTAAGTGTGTAAAGAAGGCAAAAACCGTATTCGCAACTTTGGCAACTTTTGAGTAATAGCAAATTGCTAACCGCGCTGAGCATGTGCTCTTAGCGTCTCTGATTATAGCCAGACGTGGTGAGACTCAGCACGATTATTAGTGGTGGAGACATCGAGCGACATCGCTAGTTGCAGAGCGAAACTCATGACATACTTTAAATACATTTGGATGGTCGTTTATGGTGCATGCAACCTTCTTGCTCGTTTCATGCACAAAATAACATCAAGCTAACAATTCCTGTTCACAAACCTCGGATTTATTTTATTAAGGGTGAAGACATCGAGCAACATCGCTATTTGCAGAAATATGTCACAGTTTCAGCACCATGACATACTTCTCGTACATAACTACTGCCGTCAATCTAATTCTTAGTCGAATGTGGTACAAGAACACAAATCTGGCAAGAGCAATGTATTTATTTGGGAAAATTTACAAGCAGCTTAGCTACTTGGGATAATCATTCATAATTTAAACATGAAGATGCGTGAGAATCGGGAATCTCTCCAATGTCTCTTTTACAGACTGTACTATCTCAGGCATGGCGGGCGCCCATTCATCAGGCAATCGAATTACGGGCTGATTGAATAAGTCGGAGAGTGCTTGGTAGTCGAAATTTACGAGATTGAACGAGTCACAATTGCGCAGAGTCAGCAAGTCCAGAATCACCTGAAAATAGCATCATAAAAATCGAATAATGAAGCATTTCTCTTACCTTGGCTTCTGGTGAGATGGGAGCGAGTTCATTTGTTTCGTGTAGTGAACTGGGAAATACTGGTTCCGAATGAATAGCAGTGAATGACGTTTCTGAAAAATCATTGATTTGGAAGAAAGCTGAACTCATGATGTTCTACTTTATAAGTATGGGAGCAGCCAATACATAAAAAAGACGTTCTCACCCGTTTCATGAATGCTCGCCAGTTCATTATCAACTCGCCTCTTCTCCTCAGTGAGAGTGCATGGGCGACAGGCACAAGCAGCAAAGGGACAGGGAGTGTGGAACTGAACTTGTTATTCTTTATTTTCTTTGTTTTTGATGCCCGACCAAGACAAAAACAACAACAACAACAAGCAAGCAAGTTTTATATCTACCTTTTTCTCCGAGACGACTCCATGATGTCTGCACTTGGAACAGCTGTAGCGCTCGTGTTCCTTAAAATGGACAGTATATTTTTTCGAATTATTAGACCAAAATTACTGAATCTTTCGTGAAGATACAGATTTTTCGCAAAATCTAACCTTGATTCCCAGTTTGCTTTTCTGCTTATTGCTTTCTCTCACGAGTTGATTCACAATTTTTCGACGATGCCCGAGAAGTTGGCACTAAAAGTGACCGTTTTTCCCTATTTCTATACCTATTTCTACACGAAAAAGTGCACAAACGTACCTTGCGACAGGCACAGCTCGCCCTGGGGCATTGACTGAAGCTGTGGGACGAAGTCTCGCCGTGGTAGAGGCAGCGCAGGCACTGAAATTACTCTTTTTCGAAAAAAATGTAGGTTTTATTGCTATTTTTGGTTAAAAATGATGGGAAACTAACCCGTTTCGGGTTCATGCGGGAGGGAAGGAAGCTGGGTGAGTGCGCTCTCTTCGTAGTGCGAGTGGAGCTGCACCGATAAGTACCGAACTGTCCCTGGTTTGGACGGGGGAAAGTGCGCCCCCGCCTTCAAGGAGTGTCACACGTCAAAAGATTAGGGAAATACGAAACCAAGCAAATCGTGTTGCGAGGAGCGCGAAGGGTGTTGATGCTCCTTCCGTGGGATAAAGTAAAAGGTAAAGTAAAAGGGATGCGGATCGAAAACGTGGTACTCTAAACCCTTGAATGACAATGCGAAACCAAAATGTTTCTGGGTCATTCGGAAGAAGGATGCGCGCTGAGTGCGCTCTATTCGTAGTGAAAGTGGTTTGGCGATTAGAATCTATACCTGAACTATCCCCCGTTAAGACAAAGAGTCCCCCGCGCCCTTTCTCCAGCGAAAGGGATACAAAGATTTCGATGTTTGACACTCATCAAAAACATGCTAATCAGAAATTGATTTTAACAACTGCAACTCTCTGTAATCCCTGGAGAAATGGCGGGCGGTCCTAGACTAAACGGGGGACAGTTCAGGTACAGATTCTTATCGTTCCACTCACACTACGAAGAGAGCCACTCACAGCACATCCATCTTCGAATGAAGCCAAAACGGGATAGTTTAGCACTGTCATTCGAGGGGTTAGAGCCCCAAGTTTTGGAAATTCGAAAAGAAAAGTAAATTCAGTTTTATCTTTTTTAACGGTGAGGCCCCATCATCATTCGGAAAGGTAATTGTATGTTGCCCCTTTTCCTGAAAATACAGATAATTGAGTTTTATTTATTATTCCGGAACCAAGAGCAATGTTCTCGTCTCTCCATTTTATACGTACCCCCATCAGTTAGAGACGCGAGAGAGTGTGCGAAAGTGAGAGAGTCAGAACATTATTCGAAACCAAGCCAATCGATTCGTGAAGGTTGTTGACTACACTGGAAGCATGGGCATCTTAAACACTGCACAGCACCTTGGAATGCAACCTCTCTTAATTTCTGACATACGAGGAAGTATACGTTAATTAGTTGTGGCCCTCTCCGATAAAGAGGCTGGCACTGAATTTACTTTGGATTTGGATTTCGAATTCACTCAGAATACGCCGACCCAACCGGCGCACCCAATACGTATGGGATGAGTGCGGAGGAATTACGTGAAGTTGGATAGAGCGAGAGACCAGGGAAAATGAAGAGAGTCAGACGATTGACTGATCGGTATCTAGGTCTTCGCTGCAGCCAGCTGCGATAAGAGTGTACCTGAACTATTCCTCCGTTTAGACTAGGGATAGCTTCGCAAGAATTCGTCTCTTCATTTCGCGTACTCTCTCACCGGTCAGAGAGGTGAGAGAGCGTGCAGAATGAAGAGAGTCACTTCTTTCCAAGCCATCCCTCCGTTAAGACTAGGAAGAGTTTACCCCCGCCTTCAGCGAAAGGGATCACAGAGAGAGATGAAGAATTAAAGAAGGAGTCCCACGAGGTGGAATGATAGGCTCCCACCACGACTGGATTGCGCCGCGAGTGAAAATACTGTAGGGAAGAGGGTGAGAGAGCGAGAGAGTCAGACAAACAGAGTGCTTCCTCCTCCTCTCCCCCTTCCCTTCTCCCTCTTCCCGCTTCCCTGTGCACCGCGCATCTTGATTTCCCCTGCGTTATCGGAAAACTTTGAGCGCGCATAGCTCGCTTCAAAGTTGAGCTAGAGACTTCAAATTTCGGATTTGCACTAGGATTCAAGGGATAAACATGGCTGCGCTTCCAGATTGTCCACGAAAATACTCGTGGGACGGCTTCTTTAACTAATTCAGATTCTGCTATGCGTTCGAGTGTTATTTCTATTTCTGAGTGAATCGCTTATAGCTGCTGTCAGTCGTTTTCCAGTTGATCGCACACAAGAAAATATTGAAATTAGTAGAGCAGCCCTGCAGGGCGCCTTCTCTTTATTTCACAATTCAATTCCCCTCAAAATCCTCCAACCGGCGCTCAGACTTCGCTCTAATACGCGCGGGAGGAGTGCGAAGGAATTACGTGAAGTTAAACAGAACGAGAGAGCAGGGCGAAGGCAGAGAGTCCAGGAGAAAGGGTGCGCCGATACGCATCTCTTCCTTGGTTGAGACTCGCCCCCCCCCTCTCATTAGTGATCGCACCGTTCAACCGAGATTGCGATCAGTCGAGCAATCGTCTAAATCTCTTCATTTGCGCTCTCTTCGTTGTGCGAGTGGTCTACATACTTCGTTCCCTTATCCTTTGAGCGCTCCTCCGCACTCATTGCGCACGTATTGGAACGAAAGCTAAGCGCCGGTTAGGGGGAGGATTGAGGGGTAATACCCCTGGGGTATTAAGGAATACTTCCGCGTATGCACATCCTCGCTCCTCGTATCGTATGAAATCGAGAATAGTTGTGAAACGGGGTCATTTAAAGGCGATTCAGTGGCTTTCAAACAATCAAACTTCATTGTCAAACTTCAAGGTACACAATAAAACACAAATTTACAAAAGTCCTTTATTTCGATCTATCATCCTCAATTTAAAGATCTACTTGGTGAAGCAACGGGTCTGCGTGTACACGGTAACGTAGGTGTTCGACGTCTGCAAAGGGCGACGTTTATTAATTCGCACCACTTAGTACGGTAGGCACACAAACGTTCACACCAACACCAGAATACACGCTAACGCTAACAACAAGAAAACACCAACACCAGCCCATCAATCGGCATACATGCTTCGTGTAACTACAAGTCACGTAAAAGCGCTACTTTAGACTAGGCGACGTTTATCAATTCGCACCGCACCACACCGCGCACCAACCTGGTCCGTCAGCGTCAGCTGCAGCTGGTAGGGCGCGTCGTTCTCGAGCATGCTGATGACGACCTGAAAAGATCAGGAATCAAAGATCAAAGATTAGGTATTTCGAAATGATTTAGAGCTATGGAAATCGACCCAGCCTCATAAATTCAATCTTTCTGTACCTTGTGCTTGCTGAAATCCAGAGTGATGATCATGTCGTGCTCGCCAGTAACGACGGGGCAGGAAATGTCCGACTCGCAGGCGTCCTGGTTGTTCCTGATTTCATGAATTCGAGAAGAATAACTCATGATAAATGTTCGTTAATCAAATTATTTCATTTACTATTAGCACCTTCAAACTTTCTTTTTTTCTGAAGTTGGGAACAGAAAAAATGAGTCATCAACGTTATACTCACAGCAGGTTCTGCGTGTTGATCTCGTTCCACGCGCAGCCCGACCAGCTGCCGTACTTGGAGAGCTGGAGGAGGTTAAAAATTGTTAGCTTTGTTTCTGAAAGAAACTGAATTCAGTCCTTCATAAACACTATATTAATAAACTTTGCATGCCATTGATAAGGCGATAACTAATTGATTACGAGCGCCATCCTCTTTAGTCATTCTCATAACCCATGATCTCATCATCCCTTTCCATATCACTCTCAAATTAGCGTGTGAAAGAGAATGAAGAAGTTTCGGCGATCCCACCTTCATGCTCAACAGCAGCTTTCCCGCGACGAAGTCGTTCTGGTTGTTGATGAAGTGCGCCTTCACTCGCAGAGGTTGATTGAGGTAGACGGGGTAGACCGGGTTGCCTGGAATAGTCATTGATCTTTCGAGCAACTGTTTTACTCGGGAGAGTGCACGGGGTGATCCCCAGTGCCTGAACTCTCAAGGGTTGATTGAGATACAAGGGTAGACCGGATTGCCTGAGATTTAGGTTTCGTATCGTGTAGTAAACTGAACGGCGGGGTTTCCAGGAAAGTTTGACCTTTGGCCCCTAGTGATATTTGCATTCTCTAAGGGGCTGGTTGAGGTAGAGCGATTTTTCTCGGAAGTATAACATCAGTCTTTGAGGGTATTCGTTCTCTAGATTTTGTCCCATCATGACAGAAAACACTAACCAGCGGCATCGATCGGCTCGAGCTTGAGAATCTGGAAAGCGGCCGTGCTCTCGCCCTGCCACCTTAAATGGACTTTCAATGGTTAAATAGTCTTTTTTTTCTGGAGTATTTGATAATCGTCGATCGGGTGAAGCTTTGTTTAGCCTGGAAATGGCTTGGCAAGAATTAACTCTGTTCATTCTGCACGCTCTCTCGCCTCTCTGACCGGTTAGAGAGTTCGAAGAGACGATTTCTTTCGCATCCATCCCTAGTTCAGATGCTACGTACCACTGGAACGCGGTTTCTGTGCCATTCGGAAACCCGCAAGCGGCGTTGTCGTTGGCGACCGGAACAGCAAAGGAGACGCCGATGAGCGAAGCGATGAGGAGGAGGGCCAGCATCTGCACAAATGGGTGTCAACAAGAAATGAGAAAGACGCCGACAAGACAGGACTGGAGGAGGATGGGCAACGTCTGGGAAGAGATAGGTCACGGTAGATTGCAGGTCTTCAATGACAGCGTGAGGTCACACTGTGGAAATGTATCCAGAAAGGTGTATGAAACGCTGACAACTCTTTCTTGATATGAGGAAGAGGCTTTATTGTCGGGGAAAGGGTCGGCTTTATGTCTCGTCCGATTATGAAGTGTCTCTAGTGACATCGCCTTATCTTTCTTAGTACCTCTTCATTCTGCATTCTATTTCTCCTTTTTAACCATCAAGAATACATTAAGAGGTGAAGAAACTGTCATGCTTCTTATCAGTACACCTCGTTCTCTTCCCGACCAATAAACGCGGTCGCTCTCCCAATCTACCATGCTGTCTCTCAGAAGAGATTATGATTGCAACGCGCGTCTCTTTATGTGTTTCCGATAGAGCGATTATCGACGGCTTGATATCTTTCAAAGCCATGAAAGAATGTCAACATGATTTCATACAAGCAATTCCGTTTTATGCATCTGAGAAACTTCAACGAATGTCAGTTGGAAACAATTTGCCATCTTGCTTGAAAACTATGTCGACTTTAGCTAACGGCTGGTTCATTAAAGATGGATCAATAAAGATAATGGTGACGACTGATTCCTCATTAAAATTTCTTGTATCGTTCTTGAATTTGATGTCATGACAATTAGAAGAACGAGCGAAATACTGAAATTCAGTTTGTTCTCAACATCGAAAACAATAAACAATAAAACAATAATAATAAAAACAAATAAAAAACAAAAAAAACAATAGAAACCTCAAGGTCATCTTCAAGGCTAGAGGTGATTTCTTCTCGGTGCAGTTTCCTTGTCGTGGATAGTGTAAAGCATCCCATAGCATTACGTCGAAAACGAGCCTGTACGAAAACGAGTTTGAAGGAAAACGAGGTTGAAGTAAAAGGAAGAAAAATGAAAGTAAAGTAAAACACACCTTGATTAGCTCCATCAGCAAATCTGCGTCGATCACCAATCTAACCATATTTATGCTTTCGAAATTAGTTAGTGATCCGAGATTATCTCGAGTTATAGTGATCCGTGGTTCCTCAAAATCACACCATCACTTTGAAAAACGACGTGACTTACTTTTTGGTCGTCCACAGAAAACAAACTTGGATACGGGGAGCAAGTTGAGAAAATACGCAAAAAATCAGGCGTGATTGTTTTTGAAAATGCAGGTGTTTCATTAAAATTGATTGTAAGCATGAACCGATTTAGGCATAGAGACGCGATCCATTTTATGAATCTGAACGTAGCAACAATTTTTTTATATTATTATTTTTAATTCTTTCTCAAGCGTACCTGTTCATATTCTGTTTAGTCACGCCGTCTCCGAGGTCGAAATGTTCAATTATGAGATGTCCTTGACACCGAAGCCGCTCAAAGTGGTCCATGAACGATCGATCGATGAGAATCTAAAAAAAAACAATTATTTTATGAAGAATGATGCGGAAAACGAACCCATTTCAACATAATCGCTTCGAAATTGAATCTAGCCGTAAAATATTTGAGTCTATTGAAAATATGACAGTGTGGTATCTTCATTTCGTTACTCGATCTTGGACGGTTCTTTTCCATGTGTATATCCTGAGTTTCAGATGTTCAAACTTCACTATTGAGGCTGTCAAAACACCTCCTGAACGTGGCTTTCCGAGCTTTTAAACTCGATCGATTTTCCGTAAATATCGTACAAGCCGATGCAGACAAGGGATGAGGAAATCGCGGCTTCTAGTCGAAACTTCTCAGTATTCTCTTCTTTCACTTCTGTTGGCTTCCGAAGGATCAACACCTTGGCAAAAGTTTTCTCACGTGAAATAATCGAGAAGAAGTGGAGTTTCTGACTTATAGATGAGATCACGTCTAAATGATGCCTGAAAAAATTAATTTTAATAAATATTCGTGGTAAACTCACGAATTGAAGAAGATGAACACAGTAAGAAGACAGTCGTCCGGCATACTTGAGAGGAAGTCCTGATTTTAATTATTAGTTTGAATACTTTGATTATAAAATAAAATACATTTCCAGATATCACAGCATTATTTCTGAACGTTCTCTGTGCAGGCGCAAAAACGTCACAGTTCCCATTGCAATTCGGTGCGAGTGATTCGAAAAGCCGTTTCTTGGAACCGCGAAGTGGGGGAAAGGCATCATCCAGGCCCTCTTCAGCTCGTGGAAGATCCTTGTTACCCATATCTATTGACGTTTTATTCGATGTTGGTGCTAAAAGGACAGTGAACATATTCAAATTTGGCACGCGCACTTGACGAAGTGCGCATGGAATTAGCGTTGCGTCACCTCGATCAAGTTTCCCGCGCATTCTCAAAAAATTTCGTCTAGCGTAAGCAGCGATCCTTGTGATTTGCATTCGTGGATGCAAATGCTCTTTTAAATGTTTGCTCGAATGAAGATGCAGCTGTCAGAATTGAATGTAAATACGAGACAATGTTATGAACATAATGACATTTATTTTTATTTTTGACATTTTTGCGTTAATACTGACATTGAAACCTTGTCTCGACCTGCGTAAGTTGCCAATTATTTATGATGGAGTCGTCAAACAATGTCTCACCTGCGAAAGACAGAAAAGAAGGAGGAGACCTCTGGCAGAGAAGAAAAGGCTGCCTCCGAAATGTTTGCTCTTCTCTCAACACGCACTACTCAGGCCTGCTGACATTTCGCCTTTCGTAACCCTCTCTCCATTTTTCGCTAATGTATCTTGATAATTTCAACGGAATGCCCAATCGCTCGTTTCTCTTGCTGCTCACACCTGTTCTACATGCATTGACTATCCCCAATCGGGTATGGCTTTCTTGTTCCCGGAGTTTCGCCAAAATGCAATCTCCGACTCCTCATTTCACGTGCTCTTTTGGTCCCACAGCGTTCTGACCCCCTTTGTTCTCTCCAGATAAGGGTGAACAAGGGGATTAAATTTTGAAATTTCCCGCGTTACCGCATTCGAACTGCAAATCACTTTCGCAATTTGAGATATCTCTGAAACATATCGCGAATACGGCAACGCGGGAAAATTCAAAAATTAATCCCCTTGTTCAGAATGAGGATAGCGATATGTTTCAGCAATCTGTCAAGTTTCGAGTTTGCAGTTCGATATGTAAAGTGATATCCCCTTTTCTGTAGGGTTAGAATGCTGTGGTCCGAGCGACGAGATAACACGAGTAATGAAGATGCGGATTATTTATTTTTACAACCCTATTCGTAATTGTCCCATCTCAAACAAGCATTCAATTTCCGGGACCGAATCCCTATGCTCAACTGGCAAGCCATGTGGAGCGGGTGACGGCAGACATCCGCGGCACCTTCATGGGTATTTTAATTTCGAAAATATCCGAATTATTTATTTTATTTTGAGAAAAAGACGGCTTTCGAGTAAACGGCACCGTTCGTCATCTGGCAGTGCGGCACGTGGTGAGTGCGGCTAATATCACTATTTTTTTAATTATTTTAGTCCATGGTTAGTCCTCGATTATGACGCCATGAGTCTCCCGTGTTGTGTTGTGTACCCCAAATTGGTCTGGGGCAGGGTTGGGCTTTTACGTTTACGGATTTTACGGTTTTTACGGATTTTACGGTATTGAACCGTAAAAATATAATTTTACGGATTCCGTAAAATCCAATCCGTAAAATCCGTAAAACATTTTGAGGAGTAAAACCGCAAAAATATGCAATTTGAAACGGACTTTGATGATTGTAGAGCGAAAAATAGCAATAGATCAACGATTCTCATCTCAAATTTTATTACAGCCTTCGAAATGCGGTCAAGTATCGCTCCTATTTACACTCATTGGCGAAAAATTGAGCTCACGCTTATTCAGTGATTCATAGTAAATTGAGCGAACGCGTGCATTTTAATCTATTATTAAAATCACTTACAATTCAAACCCTAAGAATCATATGTTAAGCGTTTCTGAGCTCTTTAAGCACGATTTATCGTCGATAACATCAATTTTACGAATTTTACGGTTTTTACGGAATTTTACGGATTCCTAATCCGTAAATTTTACGTTTTTACGGATCCGTAAAATTTATTTTTTACGCCCATCCCTGGTCTGGGGTCTCTCAAAACCAGATAGACCCGTTAAATTAGGTCCGAAGTAGTCAACGAACCCCGAGAGAAAAGACTATTTCAGAACGAGCAATTGGAGCACGTGCAGGTCACCGTCAAAATCTCGTATGTGAGTGCTCTTATTAATAATTTTCCTATTTTTTGTATGTTTTTATGGTATTTATCATCCAAATCTATTAAAAATACTAACAGAAACGCTCCTTCAGGTCTTCGTCAACCCGCATCTCCGCTGGAACCCGGCTACGTTCGGCGGCATCGATGAGATTGAAGTAGACCGAGCGGCGCTGTGGGGGCCGAGAATCGAGCATAGTGGACAGTTCGTTTTGTTATTATTGAGTTAAAAAATCCCTTTTTGCGAGAAATACAAGTAATAATTGAAATCTTTCAGTGGCAAAACGAGTCCTGGAGACGGATACTCATCGGAGGAGCATTGTAAGTGTTCATTTAGTTGAATTAAAATTTTGATTAGTTTAAAAATAAATAAAAAAATAAAAGTGATTTGAGTCTCGCAGGTGTTCAGCAACGGTACCGTCCGAACGAACAACGTCTTCCTCACATCCACCTACTGCTCGATGTACGTGGGTTCATTCATACTCATGCAAAAAAACTGCTATTGAGAACGGAGAAAGACTTACGATAGACGCTCTTGGTGAACACAAATACGTGTTGATGGATAGGGATATTTCAGATGGGCTCGAAGCCTCACGACAGTCACGCCTGCAGCATCTCTGCGTGCATCAGAGGCGTCGACGGATTCGATCTGGGCGTTGATGATGACGTCACCGTCGAGGTTGTGGCTCATTAATTAATTAATTAATTAATTTAAATTAAATTATTTTTTCTTAATTCACAGATTTAGCCAGTTTTCGAACGTGTATCGGGAATAAACGAATGGACGATTGGTGGCGACGTCACTTCGGCGAGTTGGGACAAGAAGGAGGGCTGGGGCAGCAACAAGTATTCACCGCAAGGAAATCAGAAAACCGGACAGGTAGGGCCATTTTATAATCTTTAAAAAATCTAAAACAATGATTACATGTGCAGGTGGATATCTACTACACGCTCAAGCGATACACGCCTTCAGAATCCGTCGATGGGACACAGTTCTTCAGCTGGAAGGAAATGAGTGAGAATTTAAATTTTTTTAAAGAATAATACTCTTATCGATTACGGTGCATTACTGGTAGAAACAAAAAAAAAGAAAAATAATCTCCAAGATACATTTCTTTTCCCCTCCATTCCCCTCCTTTCTAGACCTCGAAATACGAGTCACCGTCTCTTGATTTTACACTCTCTCTCGCCCGGTCTACAGGCGAGAGAGTACGGAGAATGAAGAAACGGTGACTCGTATTTCGAGCTCTACTCCTTTTCCCCTCCTTTCAGTCGACATTCTGAAGGCAGGCGTGGGATGCTGCCTACTGCTGGGCGTATACTCGCTCGGCATCATCATTACTGTTGCCGAGGAAAGAAAGCAAAGACATCTGAAGGACGAAGAGGCCGAACGGCTCGAGAGGATAAGGGAGGCGGCGGAGAGATTCTTGAGGGAATTGTAAAGGGAATCGTGACATTTGTATGTAATTCGAGTTCGATTAATTGTGATCCATTTATTTTTACAAGTAATAAAAGACAAGACAGCATACAAATGATATTGCACAGTTACTGCAAGAGGATGCCGATGTTGTGTGCTCCACTGTCGTTTGAGTTGCAGTGGTGGGAGATTGAGAGGTCGTCTCAGCATTCTTCTGTGGTGCTCCAGTAACCGGCTTTGTGCTGCGTGTAAATCTGCAATAAGGATTTTTTTGTATTTTTGGTTGTTGTTGTTGTTGTTGTTGTTATGAACCTTGGACTCGTCGGCTGGTAGGTCACTGGCTCATCGCCCGTCCAGAATCGAAGAAGAAAAGAAGAGAATTGTGGTTTGCTGCCTTCGAAACGGATGTCAAGTTCCTTAAAAAAAAATTTTGAGATAAAAAACAATAACAAAAAACAATAAAACAAAATAAAACATACAAAATAAAAATAAAATAAAACATCTACGAACCTTCCCATGGAAGTCCAGCGTTTTGTTCCAGCTGAGCTGACCGATGGCGCCTTTGATGCTGCAAATATATTTAATTATTTAAATAATTAAAAAATAGTAAATAATTAATAATTAATTATAACCTCGCTGCTTCTTGCCCATCAACACTGATAGTCACGAAGTCATTGAGTGTGTTGAGGTAGGCGCTGGTGTGGATGAAGTATTCCCTGAATTGTTTTAAGTTTAGAGAAACAAATAAAAACAGGACGCCAGAACATCAACAACAACAACAATAATAATAATAATAATAATAATAATATTTATCCGCACAGCGATGGTATAATTGTGGGGGGGGGGGGGTGGGGTAGTGGTGTGGTGCTAATGGGGCGAGTACTACCAAGTAGAGCGAGCAAGCGTACAAGTCATCACACCTCCTTACTCATCAACTTCATAAACTCTGAATACGCTGTTGGGATTCTTCCCTTTCGAAGCGCATTGTACAGGACATTGTTCACGCGATTCGCAAAACTGTGCTCGCGAATCTTCGTTTTGAAGAGAGTACAGCAGGACAACAGCAGGACAACAACAAGAAACAAACCTATCGTAAGCGAGATGATAGCTGACGAGCGGACTGTAGAGGCTGGATTGATAGGACTGAAAATATATATTTTTAATTTCGAAAATAAATAATAAACGATAAAAATAGTATGTCACCTTCCCGTTCTTGCAGCCAATGTAGCCATTCGAGGTCAGGAAGGTGGGCGAGTCGGGAATGACTGAAAATATCTGTTTATTGTTATGACAAAACAATAACAACAACAGCAAGAACAACAACAACAACAACAACAACAACAACAACAACAACAACAACAACAACACAACAACAACTTACCCTCGAACTTGTTCTCGACAGTTAGTGCCACTGGACCGAACGACTTTCGTTGCAAAGTAGCGATGGGACCAGTGAAGGAGAGTTTGAAGGAGTCTTTCTTTCTGTAAAAGGATCATATTTTAGAAAGTGATAATAAAAACACTGAACACTTATTAGTGCACAAATCAGAGACTACAGAACAATGAAAAGTGATGATAATAATGATTCAGGATTTGGGTACAAGCGAGTGGAAACTAATTGCATTTCGCCATTGTTCTCGTTATCTAATCACCTTTTGATAACGGCCAATTATGATTACTCATTAGCACATAAAAAAGATGAATCTGTCGATTGACTCACGGGAATTCATAAACAGGCTTGCAATGATCATCATTACCGAGGACGTTGTCGTACCCAGTCGTGTAGGCTGAGCCATTGAGGTACTGGAATGTGCCCATTATTGGCTTTCATGATTCAAGAAAAACGATTGGTAAAATATGACTTTCAATCGCTTCATTGTTGCTTAATGATTCAAGGAGCAAGTAAGATAGGGTTGAGCAGCAGAAACAGGATAAGAGTGCGATCTCTCGGCCGGAAAACCCGTTAATAAAGGCTCTCTAAAGAAACGCACCCCTTGATCCACTTTTGCCGTCACCGTAAACGGCTCAGCACTCAGCAGCGTGACCGTTTCTTCCATCGCCCAGTCTATCTAAAGTTTTATTAATTTCGGAAATAAAAATTTAATAATTATTAATTAATAAATACTAATTAATAATTACCACTAATTAATTATTAAATAATTAATAAATACCTTCACCGGCTTCTTGGCTTCAAACACGCGCGCATAGTTGTACATTGCTGCAAATTGTGGCCAGATTATAAATTGTTTTTAAATTAAAATTAATTATTTTAAAAAATTCGAAAATGAACCCACAAGCGCCATCCCTCACAATGTAAACGACCACAGGCGCGCAAGTGTGATCCTTATTGTGATTCTTCATGAATGCCTTGGCGGAGTATTTCTGAAACCAAAAATGTCCACTTATTTTCGAAAATATCTAGCTCAAACCTCCATGAAATATGGCACTTTCTCGCCTGTCACCGGGTCTACGGCGCGAGCCATCGCGCCCAACCTGTAAAGGTCAATAATAACAACAATAACAACAATAACAACTACAATAATAACAACAAAACAAAAACAAACGTGGATTCCCCGCAGTTGATGTTGTCCAGCGATGCGTAGGAGGATTCGGGCGCACTAACGTAGAACTTGCACGATTTCGTGAGGCACTTGTGCATTTCGACCTGGAAATCGCTCATTATTTTGAAGAAAAAAACGAACGTTTAAAATAAATAAAAACATACCATTTTGTTTTTTGACAAATCGTACTCGTCCATGATCCAGGAGTTCGAAAACTTGACTTCTGCGTCTGAACAATTTTTTTATTATTTTCTCGATCGTAAAATGACTTTCAGCAGGTCTTACCGCATTGAATAAGCACGAGTAGAAAGATGCAGGAGTAGAAAGAGAAGGAAGCTCTGTTCATTGCATTCTGAAATTCGAAAATATGAACAATTGTGAGTCGATCCAAGATGAAAAAAGTGTGATGTGAGAGCAAAATGTGGGTACATTGCGAACTGAAAATCAACGCAGTGACAAGTGAACAAAGAAACAGTGTGATAACGAGGTGTGATCTGACTCATATTTCACTTTCTCGACAATCAGAGAAGCGAGAGAGCACGGGAAAGTGAGAGGATAGGAGCATTTTGTAGTCCCATTATATTCAGTTACCATACTCTGGACAATATAAGAACCCAGAGACCACGGTAAAATGAGAGGTTGAGATCATTTGTGAGCGATTACGCATTGACGATTTGAGTGTGTCTCGCAATCAGAGCGAGTGCAGTTTTACATCGGGCCGGCATTTATAATCCGGATCAACAGCTCAGGTTTGCGGGTCAGGATGATATTGTGAGTTTACAAGGGAACCGCAAAAGTGGTCCGACCTCCCGAAACAATCTGTTGTCAGAAGTTGAAAGGGACCCCATAGGGGAGTCCAAAACAGCTTTGAACTGATTGGATATAGGTTTCCTAAGAGCTGTAAAATTGGTTGTAAAAATACGAGGAAATACGTGGGAAAATCGCACTCCCCACGCCTCGCCTTGTATTCAGGAATGA
>LS574369.1:210711-221228 GCA_900490775.1 Pristionchus maxplancki
CCATGGTGCCTCTCCTATCAATCCTTCTAGCACGCTATCCAGCACAGTTATGAACAACAACGGGGAAAGTGCACTTCCCTGGTGAACTCCGACCTGAATCGGAATTTCCCTCGTTTTTCCGCACGATGTTCTTATCATTGCCGCAGCTCCTTCATACGTGTCTCTGATTAGATGAATGTATTGTTCCGGCACCTCTCTAATCGCGAAACGTCTTCTTCTGACCCATTTCTGTCGTAATGAAGGAATAACCCGTTCGATCATTGATCAATTGCAGTTGGAATTCTCCGATTTCGTTCTGATAGAAATTTAGATTTGCATGTCAATACTTTAAAATGTTTTCAAAAAAAATTAATGCCAAACCTGGAGAAGATTCATATCATCGAAAATCTTTGATTTTGTTGTCCTTGGTCTCTGATTTACAGCGAAATAATTCATCCTCTGACTCACATAGCAGATCGCATCGAGATCGTCGCTAAATTTACTCTATTCAATATTTGGTGATCACGTTTCAAAGTGCTCAATTCTCCGAAAAAATTAGAGAAACTCACTGATCAAAATATTCAAAAATCGTAATGAGACAGTCACTCGGTAGCTGAGATAGAAAATCCTGAGAAGCAAATTATCACGAAGGAATAGAAAATTGGACAGTAAACCTGTTCTGCTATGATTGGCGAGGTGGCGAATGCTCTAGCAGCTTTCTCAGCGCAAATCGAACATCCATCACTGTAATTTTTCGAATCTCCTCGTCTATTCTTGCAGGGCGGTGGGCGATTCTCATCGTTCATCTAAAATAACCAAAATATCGAGAATTATGGCGGATCAGACCTTTTTTGAGAATAATAAGTAATGTATGGTTAGGGGCCACAACGTACACACCCGATTTTATGCTATGAGGTCAAAAATATGCTCAAAGTGTTCCTCAAGGACCCAATCGCCTCATACCTTTTTGCGTTTATGGATATCTCGTCTAGATCAAAAGTTATACTCCGAAAACCACGCGCGGAAGGTACACCGGACGAGAGGGGAAAGTGAGAGGGAGAGGGAAGTGGGCGGAGCCTCTCTCGCGTGTGTCTCTCTTGCTCCCCCCGCCCTCTCGCTCCCCTCTACCCGCGGTTCGCGCACACCTCGGGGGTACATGATAAAAATCTGAAAAAATGTCTAAAATTCCTGAAATATTCCATTTAGTCAAGAAATCTCTGGCCAAACTCGGTGTCAATGCAGGAAGATGTCGAAATAGCACTTTTAAATTTTCCGATCCATTTTTGACCTACTTATTGAAGCTGCACACATTTTGGCCTTTGATCATTTGGTAGTAGGTAGTAATAGCTATTCAACGCGCTTTTGGACGAATGATTTGGTTTAGAATGAGCTTTGTGCTCCCTCGTCTCGTTTTTTGGCGAAATCATGTCAACACAAAGTGGGCGGAGCTTGTGGCCCCTATGTATGGTGCGAAAATATAGTATGAAACGACGCACACAAGAAATTTTTGGACGCCGGACCCCTGTTTTACGTAGAACTGACGAATGTAGCTTGTCCGCAGGGTTAGAGTCCTGCGTGGCGAAAAGGAATTGAAAACAATCGTATCGACTCTCTTTTCATAGCGTCAGCGCTTATGTTTTTATTATTTCTGTAGCATCATTATTGCAAGATAATGCAAATTTTTTTGAAAATTGCTTTATCATTGCTCAAGATATTATTCATTGATTCATTGCTCAAGATATTATGTGCAATGAAATGGAGATGATTGTGAAAGTCGTTGACAGAACTTAAGCTTTCGGCTTCACGCACTGCATTTCTCTTGAGTAGTTTGGCAGGGATGTGAAGCGATTGCCCTGCAAACAAAAATGAAAACAAAAACAACAACAACAACAACGGCAACAACAAAAACAATAACACACCGCGCAGATGTAGCTTCCACCAGCGGCTGAGAGGGCCTTCCCGCCTCTGGCCTGGAATATTTTTCTCGATTTATAACATGTTTGAATTATTCAAGATAGAATCCTACGTTTACGAACCGTGTAAGTCACTGTGTATCCCTCGCCGCATGTGTACGTACAATCGACTTTCGTTGGCGGCACGCAATCTTTGTCCGCCGGACAAACCGGATTGCCAAGTTTACAGTCGCATGGATCTAAAAAGGACTTTTACGACTCGTCCAGAAGCTTAAGATAACTGCTCCGGCCGGATATTCCAGCACATCCTTCTTTGAAATGTGATTTCGACATGTCAGAACTCACAGCAAGCCCAATCCGGATCATCTCCAAGAGCGGGGCCGCCTTTGAAGTTCGACGTAGTCGAGGAGGCATCGCATGTGATGGCGTCGTATATTGCTCTCTAAATGTCATTGACATTGTCATTGGCATTGACAATGCCATTAGAGATGACATTGACATTGACATTGGCATTGACATAGTAATTGTCAAAGTATAATGACAGTGCCACTAACTCCCTCGTTGTTGTTGAACAGCTGGTTGCCGGGCGTGCAGGAGTAGACACAATTCGATCCGGAGTAGTCTTCTTTAACGGTCGCATCGTACGTCTAAAATGACTGCCGAATTACCAACTAAATATATAACAGTCTGTCTGTCGGTTTGTTCGTGTGTGTGTCTCATTTTAAGTCATTAATTATTATATTATATATTATATATTTATTAAGAATGGAGAAAACCCGTCAGTGAACTCACCCCGGCAGTGGCTTTTTCATCCTGAAACATTGCCTTCTTCACCTTAGAAGTGCATTGAGCGCAGGCTAAAATGAAAAACGCAATTCAAAGAATCGTAAATATGCATAAGATCCTCGATACACCATACCTTCCTGCGAAAAAAACTTCATATTCTGTTAGTAAAAATGCTAGCTGAACTCATCAAAAAGGATCTCAAGGTAATTCAAGTACGAGATTGCATCCGTTGAATGAGAAGCTCGGATGACACTCACGTTTCGGCTTCACGCACAGTAGCTGCTCTCTGTATTTTGTTAGTGACGGAATCTTGCCGCGCTGCAAGCAAAATACATAAAAATAAACATAAGCAAAAACAACAACAACAACAACAACAACAACAACAATAACTCACCAGGCACTTGAAGTCGCCTCCGGGTCCCGTCTGCGGCATGCTATCATCGTCCTGGAAATCGTACAGCACTAAACCTTGCCCGTTTTGTCACTCTAGGGTTGTTTATCTAAGGTTTTAAAATAATCGTGCCCAAATCAATATCAAAGACCGTTGGACAAATCGTTCCTTGTGCCTACTCGGCGCAGACTAGAGTAGTCACTCAGATAACAAAATCAGTTCAACGACAGATTCAATGCATATAAAGGCGTTAGGCGTCTCCTGACAAGGCGGACTCTGCCACCCCCGAGCCAATTCTTATGCCAATTCATAGCAATGCATGTGAACCAGACGAATGCAACGTACGATTTATGTCACTGTGTAGCCCGCAGCGCATGTGTTATCTAAGGTGTTTAAATAATCGTGCCTAAATTGATCATATCAAGGTCATAAATGAAACGATTTTTGCAGTCTGAACACCGTGTGGACCGGTTTTGCCAATCTACGGCAGTCTTAAAAACCAAATGAAGGCAACGAACGATGTACGTGGATGTGTATCCCGCAGCGCATGTGTACGTGCAATCGACCATCGTTGGCTGCACGCAATCTTGGTCAGGCGGACAGGAAGGATTGCCGAGGTTGCAGTCGCACGCATCTGCGAATGTTGTTTAAATCGTCTGACTCTCTCATTTTCGCACGCTCTCTCGCCTTCTCTGACTCTCGCATTCTTCTTTTTATGACCCTGAGGAGTAGACCGCGAAATACGAGTCATCGTCTCTGCATTCTCCAGTAGGGCTGGCATGTGAAGAGAATGCACTCCTCATTTCGCATTCTCTCTCACCGGTCCGCTCGGCGAGAAAGAGTGCAGAATGAGGAGAGTTTTTCTTCATTTGCCAGCCCTATTCTCCACCCTCTCTCGCCCGGTCGACTAACGAGAGAGTGCGCAAAACGAAGAGACGGTGACTCGTAATCCACTCACAACATCCCCAGCTCGCGTCCTTGTCAATCGCCGCGCCGGACGGAATGTATATTGCCGCTGCTGTGGTGGCGTCGCATGTAACCGAGTCGTAGGGTGCGCTGTTCTGAATGATGTCAAATCGACATTGTCAGTCATTCGCATCGTCTCTTCGTTTTGGCACATTCTCTAGCCCGGTCAACTGCCGAGAGAGTGTGCGAGATGAAGAGACGGCGACCAGCTCGAGACTACACTCTAGTCCCGATTTGCGTCTGCACTCACAACGTCGAGATTGTCGTCGGTGAGCTGGTAGCCGGCCATTTTCGTGCACGAGTACACGCAATTGTTCCCCACTTTAGCCAGTGCAACGGTGGTCTCGAACGGCTGAAATGTGTGCGCGGAATTGACGTATTAACATTAGGGTGGACAATTCAAGGGTCCCTTGTTTTTCCTTGCGCAAGGATTATCTCTCTCATTCCGCACTTTATCTACTGTAGTGGAACGGCTGAAATGTGTGCGGAATTAGAGTATAATTATAATGCATAAATGTAAAATAAAATAAAAATAAAAATGGACGGTTACGTATTAGCAATAATACAAAATAATACTCACCTTGACGTTACCGTAGAATGACGGCTTCACTTTAGCCTCGCAGACAGCGCAGTCAACTGAATTATTGCTGATTACTAGGGTTCTCTTGTTAGAATTGAGAGACATGGGAGTGAGCACAGACAGAGAGAGATAGATGGGAAGGGACTTGCGAAATTCCCGCATCTTTGCGAAGTTACCTTACCCTCGGGAATATTTGTGTGTTTATGTAGTGCGAGAATCACGACTTCGCTTACGAAACGGCTAGCCTACCGGATCCACTGCTTCCTCCCGTTTGTCCGCCGTTTTGGCCACCCGGTTGCACTCCGGATTGGCCTCTCGAGCCGCCTCCACATAGGCCGCAGAACCATGCCTAAGTTTGTTTATTATGCACTCGAATACGTGAACCCTTAGTTCGAAATAAAAAAATAAAGGTAATCGTATCTTCATTCCGCGCACTTTCTCACCGGTCAGAGAGGCGAGAGAATGGAAAATGAAGAGACGATACCCGTATTTCGAACTCTACTTACGACGACATCACCGACGATGGGAATATAGAAATATCGGTGAGGGGTCACGGCGCTCAGAGTGCCTGTAAATTGATCACATCAGTGGAAATTGAAGGAATAGCGCAATTGGTGCATCTTAGTATGAAAAGCCCACGTCCAAAGAGAAAGATGAAGTCGCACGGCTGTAATGAATTATTAAATAGCAATAAATAGTAGACCAGGGCTCACTCCGGGCGTAGCAGTAGCAGCTGTTGCACCATCAGTGAAGACGACAGCAACGCTGGCGAAGAGGAGACCGTAGAGGAGAGAAGACCCCATCCTTCGGGAGGGCGTTGGGACAGAATGAGGGAAGAGAAGGATGTGGTATTCCACACGATGCCCATTTACATTTCCCTGTCAAAATAACGGCTAACATTCTGGTAGAAACTGTGTGGTATCGAGAGATCCGCCTCTCTGTGCGTGTCATACAGTGGCTTCGTGGTTCCTTCCGTAGATGATCGTATCTTCATTTCCCACAATCTTTCACTTCACTGACCGTCAATACAGTCGACGAAGAGATACTCCAATCAGCTTAACTGTATCATGGCAAAGCAATGGCTGTTTTGATCAGCTCCGTAGATGATCATGTCGGGAATCAGTTCCGTCCCATAGATCGAGTGGGTGGATCGATGCTACGAGAAGAAATTCTGGGAAGTTGAACAGAATTGAGAGCTCTGATGCGCATGGCTTTCTAAGTGGTTTTTCTCGCTTCATTGAGAAAGTTCGGTCCCATTATCTTGAGGAAGCTTCATCTTGACATTGGTGGATCTCAACAATGAACTCATTGGCCTTGGGTGAACATTGCACTGATTGGAGACTGCTAAGATGTTCTTCTTTCCTTCGAAATATTTATCCTGAGTTGATTACAAACGATGATCTACGGTAGTCGGAGTCGAGGCCTTCTCAGAATCGAAATTGCGCTTTTCTTTCCGAGAATTCGACATGGAGAGTTCTCTTCATTGCGTGTACGGCGAATCTTCTGTAACAGATGACCCCAATGGTTCATTGCCGCATAAGAACTAGAGTTCGAAAAACGAGTCGCCGTCTCTTCATTTCTCACACTCTCTCGCCCGGTCGACTGACGAGTGAGCGTGGAGAGAGAGAGAGAGACGGAGACTCAGATTTCGAGCTCTGCTAAGAACTGCGTAGTTCGTCCGAGTCGGCAAATGCACAATTACACTTTGGAAGTCGGCTTTATTTGAATCAAACTGTCTTGAAACATTGATGTGCATTGAAATAGAAGTGATTATGAATGATTGGGCAAAAGTTATCATTTCGTCACACACTGCAGTTCCTTTGCGTACTTGGCCAGGCCAGTGATCTTATCGCGCTGTAAACGAAAAGCATTAAAGAAAACAAAAACAATAACAAAAATGAAACAAGGACTCGCCAAGCACGTGTAAGTTCCGGCACCCGCAGACTGCACAACGCCATCCGTGTCCTGGAATAATCACAACTTTTCCAGCCCTAAACAACCGAATACCCTACATATCATTATATTACATGAAACATATGGTCGCTTCTCCCGTTGAGGGTCCCCTGTACGTTTTACAAGTTACAAGGAATGATAGGGGGGCAGGGTAGATATCGCGAACATATGAGGCCGGTTGCCTAAGAATCAATCAAACGTGTGAGGGGTGGAACACCAAAATTTTGAAAATGTGGCTAGAGAGGTTCTCGAGGGTGCTGATCACCACGGTCAACTTCATTTTGCGCCAACTCGATCGGAGGGTCAACTCGATATGTATGTTGCAAACCATGTATCTCGCGACGTATTCCCCGCCACATGAGTACTTGCAACTTTCGTTCGTGACAGGCACTGGCGTCGTGCAATCTTCTTTGTCCGCCGGACAAGGAGGTTCGCCAAATTTGCAGTCGCACGCATCTCAATGGGGTTTGTATGACAATCTCAGGATTCATCTTCCAAGTCTCAGAGTACTCCTCTGGCCCTATATTCCCCTTCTTTAAAATAAATATGAATCTATGTCAAAACTCACAGCAAGACCAATCCGCATCGGCCCCGAACGCGGGACCGCCCTTGAACATTGACGTAGCCGTTTTGGCATCGCAAGTGATGGAGTCGTACATGGTGTCCTGACATTGTCATTAGCAATGACATTGACATCATCATTGCCATTGTCATTGTCATTGGTATGTCAATGAAGAGAAAGCTATAATGACAGTGACACTGACAACTGCCTCGTTGTTATTGAACAGTTGGTATCCGGGCGCGCAGGTGTAGACGCAATTCGCTCCCTCGCTTACTGCTTTAACGGTGGCGTCGAACTTCTAAAATGTCAGCCAGCCGAATTAATAAATATAAATAGTCTGTTTGTCAGTTTGTTCGCGTGTGTGCGTGTCCCATGTTGAGAAAAATCCGCCTGTGAACTCACCCCGGCGTTTCCATCCTGATACATTGCCTTCATCAGCTTTGCAGCACATACAGTGCAGTCTAGTGCTGAAATGCTCACGGTCGAATATTGTTTACCATACGATCAACGCTCGTTCCGTCAATGGATAGGCATTCGTACCTGCCGCAACGGGGGGAGGTACGGAGGGAGGTCCACCGGATCCCCCGGGACCACCACTGGTCGCCCCTCCAACAGGGCCTCTCCAGCCGAATCCGCCACAGAACCATGCCTAAATTGGTTTATTGTGCACTCCGACATAGTGAAATGATCCCTTACGATGAGGTCACCGGCGATGGGAATGTAGAAATATCGGTGAGGGGTCACGGCGCTCAGAGCGGCTGTAAATTGATCGTTTCAGCATATATCCAGTATTTATAGAACGCATATCACATAGAGAACACTAGAGCTCGAAATATGAGTCTCATCATTCACACACTCTCGCGCCCACGGTCAACTGACGAGAGAGTGTGCAAAATGAAGAGACGGCGACTCATATTTCGTGCTCTATATAACACGTACGTCCGACGAATAGAATGAAGTCGCATGGCTGAAATAATTCAGCATAAATCGTTATTTAATAATTTGGTAGGGCTCACCCCGGGGTTTGGCGCAGCAGCTGCTGCTGTTGCACCATTAGCGGCAGCGATGGTGGAGACCAGGAGAACCCCATAGAATATCGAAGACCTCATCTCTCCGATGGGGTTGGGATAGAATGAGGGAAGAGGAGGAGGATGTGGCATTCCACACGGGGCGAATTAGCATTTTGTTGTGTCACAATAACGAAACATCCGCAATGTTCAGGTAGAGATGCTGGAGTATCGAGAGATCCGCCTCTCTGTGAGTGCCATTCCAAAACAATGGCTTAGTGGTTGCTTCCGTGATAGATGATCGTATCCACTTTTTCGACAATCTTTCACTTCTCTGACCGTCAATACAGTCGGCGAGATTTTCCAATCAGCTTAACTGTAGGATGCCAAAACAATGGCTGTTTTGATCAGTTCCGTAGGTGATCATTTCGGAAATCAGCTCCATGCCATGTGTGTGGGTTGATGTTATGAGAATAACGGCAATGGAATTGGAACGAAAGTTACCAAGGGACGATACCGTGATTGCCTTGTCTTGAGATTGATTTTGTAATTGAGTTGAGGGCTCTCGGAGCAGTGAGGACGGGTCATCGTCTTCATCCACAATATTTCGCCTTTCTGATCGATGAGGTGCGTGAAATGAAGAGAGGAGTTCCCTTATCTCAAGCTGGCAGAGAATTGAGCTGATCAAGGGAGCAATCGGCCAGTTCTCTTGGGTTCTTCTTATCTTATGTTTGCGAGCCGCGATAAGAGATTGAGAAGTGACGGAAAGGGAAAGTAAAAGACAAGTTGACGTGCGAAATTGAAAGCGCAAGATCTTGGTTGGCTGATGAGAACCTTTCGCTCTCAAGGAACTCATTGCGAAATATCTCATCCGACCCGGCTCCGGTTGCTTCAGCAATTCTAGAACGACCAGTGCTTGAGCCTGCTGGGAAGAAGAACGACCTCTTGAATCTTCTTAAACTTGTCCTTTTACGTTTCCATTCATCCAGAACATGTGGATTGGAGCATCTGTCGCCACATTTCACTTCGATGGACATAATCACAAAGCACAGAGATCAAAGATCATCAAAATCGCCCGCTCCCCAGAGCGCTCCCCGGCGGCAAAAAGCCACGCAATCGAGGGCACTCTTCCCTTTCCCCCTCAATCAAGCCGGATCATTCGCAGTCGGCGAGATAGAACTCTCTCCCTGCACAGAAATGGAGAGATAACTAAGAATGAGGAGAGACAATTCCCATCTTTTCTCCGGCACCTTTCCAGAGAACAATTACCGCCAAGAACGGGAAGGGGATGGCGCTGATCAATCCCTGCTTATAAGCCATCGATTTGCCAGGTTGATCCCATTGTCCTCTCATCTTCTCTACTTTCTTTTAATATTTATTCAATTATCTCATTAATTGGGCCCTTTTCTCTCATGATCTCATTGTCTTCTTACCTTTCCAGCAGTTTCTCTGTTTCCTTTAAATCTTAAACCAAGGAACTAATAAGCATCGATTTGCCCGGTTGATCAGATTGTCCTCTCATCTTACCCTATTCGTGCTGTTTCTCTACTCCCTTTCTCTATTCTCGTTGTCTCCTTACCTTATCCCTTTCAATCTGTTTCACTAATAAGCCGCTGACTTGTCCAGGTGATCTCATCGCGTTCATGTTGCCGCTGCTACTTTGTGGTCTGTTACAGTATGCCGATGCCTGTGTCCCGATGAACCCCGGTGAGTGTTTTCGGCCTTTTGAGACACGCTCTCTTATGTCTGGTCTGACCGGACTCTCAAAAACTGCACTGAAACATTTTATGGGTCAGTTTATGTGGCAAAAATCTTGATTTAATTCGATTCTAATGTGTTATCTGGTCTGTCCAGATGCGATTGTGGAGTAGAGCTCGAAATACGAGTCGCCGTCTCTTCATTCGGCGCACTCTCTCGTTAGTCGACCGGGCGAGAGAGTGTGCAAAATGAAGAGACGGCGACTCGCATTTCGAGCTCTATTGTGGAGTCAAATTCATTATCAGGAGATGATCTGATGTGCCCGTCGCCTCCGAAATGGGTACGACCTCCGCCAAGCGACGCGACTACCATTTATTCAGATTTGAATGGACCGACTTTCAACAACCACGAAACGGTAAGCAAATGGGCCTTACATGGGAATGATCTCAACTCATATATCCCGATCTGCACCCAAAATCGTGAGGTTACTAAGTCGACTGTGCTGACTCCAAATCTGTTTTCAAAAACTGCTAACTAGGTCGTTGACCAAAGTTACAGTACTCTGAAGATTTGCACGTGATTTTGCCAGAGACGCTCGCGCGACGTGTAATCAGTTCCCTCGCCTCTCCTTCCAACAACAGCGGTGGCCGAATGGGTAAGAGGGATGTCTAGGAAGCAAGAG
>LS574369.1:228202-264363 GCA_900490775.1 Pristionchus maxplancki
GACGAATTTCGCGAAAAAGTACAGTATCCTCCATCTTTGACCTACCGTAACCCGAAAATGAGACCCGATATCAAAAATCGGGAAGCGTAGTTTGAAAGAGCATCGTTCATAGTACCTTACATAAACTTGGTGGGCGGGTAGGACATATGTTTTGCTACCGCCGCGGCATGGGTGATTCTCCGGCGATTCGCCTCATATACATATTAAACAACTGATTGTTTAGTTGACTTTGAACGTCTACTAAGGAATGAATCGAAAATAATTGCATATGAGCACCTGAAACTTAAAAGACAAACGATGAACTGAATTACTGTTCTTGCGGGATGTGTTCTTGCGTGTTTATACTTGCACATAGCTGCTGTTCATTGTAACATTTATTTAGCAGCAGATCATGGTAAAGCATTGCACATAACGAAAATTGCACATAACCGGGTGTAATGAATAATTCACTAAATTCTCAATTAGGGTTGTCAAAATGAAGAATCCATCTCTTCATTTCCCGTGCTCTCTCGTCGCTCGGACCGGTGAGAGAGCACGCGGAATGAAGAGACGGATTCATCATTTCGACAACCCTATTCTCAATGCTGTATTCACCGGCATATCGCACGGCCGTAAATGTTGTCTCCTGTGTCTGTCCTCAAAACTCCATCTTTACAGAAGACCTCGCTCGCTGTTTTGTCCTTGCCATCCTGCAATGATATTAATGATTAAAAAAATTCTTTTATTAAATTAATACTATATTTAGATATTGCACACCAGGATTGAGTTTAGGTCTACAATCCCAATCTGGATACCCGAAATACTCTCCAAAAATTGCACGCAATCAGGTACTTACATTAAAGTGGATCATCTTGTTGTTGTCCTTGCATGTATATTTGCAATCGCCAAATTTGCACTCTCCCTGTTCATATGTGTCGGGGTCGAATTGCCTTTCGCAGCCTGCCATGCCGTCTGAAATTTAAATATTCAAATTTAATCAGTAGTACGCAACTCTTCACAATGCCACTTGCCAGCTTTCAGACATTAAAGGGGTATAGGCACGAATATCTGGCTAACAGAGCTCTCGATGTGAGATGATGGGTCGTCGTTACCCGATTACCCTTTCGAAACTCCCAGACTATCACTTTGAGTTCAAATCGAGTTATGATCAATTGGCTGTGTACCAAATGACCCTGCGGTGCAGGCAACGAGCGAGAGAGCGTGCGAATTGGAGAGAGCGTGCCCAATATACCCTCTGGCTAAGATGGCTCTCTCTCGCTTCGTGCCTGTCCCCCTTTAAGGAAAGATTACGCAAAGTTATTGCTGCGAACACCCACATTTGATTGGTATGCACGTCGCTTGTGCTCCCATCGGCCATTTACCGTCAATGCAGCTGTACTCTGACATCGACTTCTCCGTTCCGACGGGAATCTGAATTTCGAAATAAGTCGTCTCTCTTCATCTCAACACTCTCTCTCGCCTGTACATCTAGATCGACAAAGTACTTTCCATAATACCGATTTCTGGCCAAATCTAGTTTACTGATTTACTTGTTCTTAAAAGCAAATCACACCAACCCCGGGCACGTAGAGAGTGCTGTCGACGCAGAAAGCGGTAACTACTCCGTTGATGTTCGTGTAATGAAGGTCTCCTGCAATGCGCACAAAAAATTTTTTTGCATAAAATTACCTAAAAAGATCAAAGGTATGCCGACGTGTTCTATTCGTACTAGTGATGACAATTCGGCACGCGCCTCTCTCGTTTCGAATGATCTCTCGTCGGTCAGAGAGACGAGAGAGCACGCGAAATAAGGAGAGACGAATGCCGATTTGTCATCCCTAATTCGCACCAAAAAAGGACTCGACGGGCATGCCATTGTTGTTGGGATCCTTGTATGGTTCCGGATCCGATAGCGGTTCGCATTCCGTATCCGTAGGGAAGTCAGCGAATCCCAGAGCTGATGAATCATATTGTATAGTTTATATGTGCTTGAGCTATGGGAAAGATAGAAAACGCACATTTTGGACTGACACACTGCAGGAAGCCGCCATAGTTCACTAACGAAGGGAACGTCTTTCCCTGCAAGCGAAACAACTTATTGTGAAACTTGTTTGACGAGTAGAAAAAAGTAACGAAAACTGCTTGAAACTGATAAAAAAAGGGAAGACTTCCTAAATGAGCGGTTGGATGTTTCGGTCAGTTTTGATGTTTCGGAACGTTGATTTATGATTTCGTCAGTCGAACGATTTCACCCGTTCCAGCAGTTTCAAAATCGCTGCTGGTTTACGTGGTGGAACGCACGCGCCGCTTCATTTAGAAGTAATTGTAGTCGTCTCTTCATTGTACACACTCTCTCGCCTCTCTGACCGGTGAGAGAGTGCGCGGAATGAAGAGACGACTGCCCGTATTTCGAGCTCTAGTACTCACCTCGCACGTATTGTCTGCTTTATTAGCGTAGTACAGAATGCCATCCGTGTCCTAAAAAGATGTTGTGTACGGCAGAATTTGCCAAAATAGCAACTTTTTTCTCGAAACATTCATCTCGGAACTGTTTGAACAAATGATTATTGAATTAAGTTCCAGAACTCCTTTGTTCAAAAAGTTCCGAGATGATTGTTTTCGAGAAAAAAGTTACGTTTCAAGAGGGCACCGCAATCCGTACCCGGAAAATTGCTTTGGAGCCAGCGGGACAGTTGTGCTTGCAGCCAAGCACGGTGGGCTTCTCGCAGTGGCTTGCGAACGAGCAGAAGTCATCCCTGCCGTTGGCGCAGTCGCATTTCACTGGAAATTCCCGTATTAGAGTACTCATATCCTATCATGTCATATCATATCAAGGGAGAATATCCCTTGCGAGACCTGGCATGGGATCGGAAGACAAAGACTCAAAAAAGAAGCCCTAATTCGTAAGCTCTGGTGAACACTTGTTGCGTCACAGGACTATAGTTTCGAAAACCCGAGTATTCGCCGAAAATTTTAACGATTGCTAGTTTTGTACACCAGCGCTCGTCGAAAATGAGAACGAAAAGAACGAAAAAATGAGATAGCGAGTACTCGTTCGATCCACCTAATGATGGCTGGAGCGGGCGGTGGAACCGAGTCGAGTACTTCGAGTCGAGTACGAGTCGTTTAGTCGTTTATTTCGTTTATTATTTTTATTATTTCTTCCTCACTACCTCCGCGCGAGTATTATCTAGCTTCTGAATAATGATGCTCGTCGAGAAAGAGTACTCGCGCGGGATTCATAGTCGATAAAACCTGATGGATCACTATCTTCATTCGGCGCACTGACTCGCCGGCCGACCGGATGAGATCGTACATAGAGTGAAGAGAGTGATCCATCAGGTTTGACGACTATGAAGAGTCATTAGCTAAAAGGAGCACTCGTTTTTCGCGCAATCACTTTTTTTCGAAACTCTGCACTGTGACTACACAGGTCAGTAACCCCAACGTGCTAATTAAAGTGAAACTTGGTTTACGAATAGGAAACAGGAAAGAAAAACTGATTGAAAGAGATAAATAAAGGAAGACTTCCTAAATAATGCGGAACTTTCATAAAAAGACAACTTACTTTTTTCACATACGAAATATGCAGAAGAGGGAAGCATTGCACTCTCCTTCCCGTCGGAGTCTCGAAGAATGTAAAATCCTGAGTCCGGCCTGAACATTGAGCTATATAAAGAATCGCCGTCTCTCCATTCTTTAAACTCTCTCGTCAAACGAGAGTGCGTGTGAAACGAAGAGATGGTGACTCGTATTTCGAGGTTTAGTGAACAATTGATTCTTGATATCAACTTAGCCGTTGAACTCACTTGCAGACAAGAATCGAGCCCTCCTTAACTTCCATCCCATCCGACCTCTTCATTCTGAACCCGGTAGGACATCGGAGGGTCTGCATTAAAAATATTATTGTTGTTTTTGTTCTTATTTTTTTGCTGTTATTGTAAGCATACCGTTTCGTGGTCATCGTCATCGTAGTACGGCCCCAACAACGGAGTGTATTCCCACAAATCAGTGCTCGTCAGCTCGTATTTTGGGGCCGACGGGCACATCAATTCTCCTGTGAATAAGTGTTCGAAATACGGGAAATCGTCTCTCAATTTTACACACACTATCGCCTCTCTGACCGAGGAGAGAGTGCGTGAAATGAAGAGATGATCACCCGAACATAGAAATCTACTGCGAATAAAATCACTACTTGGCAGGAAGTGGTCAATTCTTAGCGTAATAGCTGAGTCAGTAGTTGAACGCGGGGGAAGGTTGTCATCGTTATACTAGGCTTGGGAGATCAGCATAGGTCTAATCCCTTCTTCCGACCTACTTTTTCTACTTTAGGGGAGAGGAACATGCAAAACACTCACCTGGCTGCATCGGGATGCAGGCATGCGCCCACTTCATCAGAGCAAGTGAAGAGAGCAGCAGCAGAGCCATTGCAATGCGATCCACGGGTGGATATCGATGGCTTAAGTAGGGAATTTGGGCTGCTCGAACGAGAATGCCATCCCGTTCTCGACTGCCTCTCCGTTCCCGGGATTGCAGCCGGCACAATATGGACAGGAATAGCTCTCTCCAATGAACGTTATCACTCGTTTTCCGTCAAATGAGAGAGCGTGAGAACCAATGGTGAGCGCCCACCCTATCCCGAGAGCGGTAAATCATCGCGCTTAATGGAAGGGATAAGAGCGCCCTTGCAGGGTTGTTTTTAGGCGCGCAGGAAAAGCTCACGTCCGGCTCTCTCCAATCTCGTCTTGCGCTAGCAAGAGGAAGAGCACATGCTGTTTTGTTCATCTTTCGGATTCTCAAAACGGATAAGTGTATGAGGCAGCTCTGTTCTGATTGTAGAATTGTCTGATGCAATACAGTGCTACTTACACAGCAATGTTTTTTCAGGTTAAAGTTTTCGTAGTTATCGTCCTACTGCCCGGGAAAAAGGAACGTGAGAAATGCAGATTCGCCCTAGATCCCATTCATTTCGCATACATCACTAGTGGGCGATATTGAGACTAGCTACCACTGAACCTTTCCTCGCCAACATCGTAAGGCTAATGACCCATAAGGACCGCTGCCCAAAGAAGACTCAAAGACGCACAGATTTGGCTTGCATTGTTAGCGAGGTGGATCGTAGACTGTTGAGTTCTTCCAGAAGTCTGACGCACTAAGTGCCGTGCGATTAGAACTCGAAAGATCGTCTCGGAGTGCTATCATAGTTGTTTTGCGCAAAAAGTATCAACGACACACTACGTTCATCCATTGCAATCCGTTGATTTCTCTCATCTTTTACCTCTCACTAAGATAAATGATAAATCAATCTTTCTCCAAGCCGAAAAGTAAGAAAAAACAAAGAAGTAAACGCGAAGATCAACAATTGCATTCGTCTTTATTATTACTCGTAGATACATTGCACTGCTGTTCAATAATGAGGTAGTGTTGTGGTCGGGGCAACAAAAAAATTCGTATCGGATCTACTTGAAATCCTTGACGCACTTGAGATCAGTCTCCGAAATGACCAATCCATGCTCAGAGGATATATCCTTCCCGTTTTGGCAGAACGCCATGCCAGTGTCGTCATCTTCTCCTGTTCTCGGGTTCTGCAATACTCATATTCTTCTTCAAAATCTCAAAGTAGAGCTCGAAATACGAGTCATCGTCTCTTCATTTTACACGCTCTCTCGCCCGGTGAGAGTGTGGAGAATGAAGAGACGGCGACTCGTTTTTCCACCTCAAATATCTTACCTTGAACTTAATCGTTCCGCCTTCCTTGCAGACAAGTCTGCAAATGCCGAGACTGCAACCACCGTCGATTGTAGAGGGATCGGCGAATTTTGCTAGACATCCCATTATGCCATCTGAAAAGTCGGCATTACTATCTGCTGGAGCTTAATATACGAGTTACGGTCTCTTCATTCTCCACGCTCTCGTCAGTCGACCGGGCGAGAGAGCGTGCAAAATGAAGAGACGGTGACTCGTGTTTCGAGGTCTACTATCTGCATTCAAGAAAGTATGAGCTAAGATCTCACATCTTCGATTCGACAAGCACGTCGCTTGGGTTACTTCTGTCTCCCACTTCATATTGTCGCATTTGTAATCATTGAAATCACCAGGCAAGCGCTGAAAATGAATCAGATAGATCCGTGGATGATATTTTCTATAAGAGACAAATCTAGAAGACTTACGCCCGGAATGTACAGCACACCACTGCTGCAAAAAGCGCGCACCATCCCATTGCCAAGATCTTTGTAGCTAATGAAACCTGTAATTTACACATATTTCAACTGTCATGACAGCATCAATTACTAATAACTAATTATTTATCATTTTTAAAATTAAATAATGTGATGATTACTGAATGTAGCCGCAGCTTCTTTCATGGTGATCGGATCTATGTATGCCATGGCTGGTTTGGTGAGTTTCGCACACGTATTCGGAGGGATGTCAGTGCTTCCCCGACCTGTAAAATGATACTATTGTTTAAGTAATCTCAAAAGATTCCAACATGTGGTCCAGTATTGAAAGCTGACCTCTTGATGTCGCGCATCGCAGCCCTCCTTCGTAATCCTTGAGATTTACGAAAGATTTGCCCTGCAAGGATCATTTTTAATGAAGTTATTGCGCGAGAAAAAGACTGTCTCAGTCCTTTACCAGACATCTTACAATAGCGATGTGACCGTAACAAAAAAATTCAGTCACCGTGCACGTAAACATCAGCTGCTTTGTGGGATCTCGCTGGAGGTATCCGCCGGTGTCCTGAAATGATTCAAGTATTCACTATTCCACAGACATACGCATTTATTGCTAGAGCCGGCAATAAATGACTCTCTTCACGCTTTCCCTTGAGTCCCTTGAGTGCGAGAAATGCCATCCTTATTATCATTACTAGTGCCGGCCGCCAAAATCAAATGCAGACCGATTCAAACTCATCCTTTATACCTCACCCTATAGTTCGCCTGGTATCCCGCATCACAAGTGTAGACGCAGCCATCGGTTTGCGACACCTTCGCATCGACACAGAAGGATTCGGGGTGGCATTGGTCGGTGTTGACCGCGGCACCGCATTCGCACATCACTGAAGGCATTGGGTGCAATTCGCAACAAAAATACTGCAAAAACAAGGCCGATTTGGCACGTAACCTTCAACAATGTGTCATTGTGTTTGTGAATAGAGTAACACTTCTTTTCTTATAAAAAAACAAACTGTAACATTATGACTCACGCCCACACGTGACGAAAGCCTCGTGAATCATCTCCCCGTCGGCGTCCCACATGCCCGTGGCTGCGTTGCACTTCAACTGCAAGTAAATCATAAGTGATGGCTGTTCGGCAATAGTTTTCACCCTAGCCGAGAGCGGTCAGAGCGCCCTTGCAGGGTTGTTTTTAGGCGCAAAGAAAAAGCGCTCGTCCCGCTCTTTCCACAGCTCTCTCGTTTCGAATGACCACTCGTCGGTCAGAGACAACGCGAAATGAGGAGAAAGGAGCGCCTATTTGTCATTTCTACTCGAAAAACATTGCCGTCTCGGCATCATTCTCTACACTCTCTCGTCAGTCGACCGTGCGGCTTGAGTTGTGCTGCTCGAGATCTTTACGGCAAACGGTGATGTTGTTGTTAGCGCGAAAGGGGTTTTTAACATCTTATTGCATAAAAAACAATTACCGTTTCCGTTAGTTTAGGCGGCCCTTGACTGTCTTGGAAGCTCACTTTGTAGGGAGCGGGACATCTAAAAGAAGGCGTATTGGAAAAATCACTCATCTGCTAACAATAAGGCAACGAAAGTGACAACGAAGAGGGAATACTTACTTGACCTCGCTGTCCGTTTTCATCACCTTGGTGAAGTCGCAGGTCGTGAGTGTTGCCGGGCAGAACTGAGTGTTGGTAGTGGCTGCCGTCGCGGGAGGACACTTCTCTGAACACCGAGATACATTATGCAATAACACTACATTAATGGAAATGCCAATCTTTCTGATAGAACTAGTTAAAAGATCCCTGTAATATTTCGAACTATAAAACCCAACGTGCTTATGCAGAACGTTCGAAATGAAGACAACTCACTTTGTGCGCACACGAAATTTACTCCAGAGGGAATCATATCCGTCTCTTTCCCGTTGGAGTCTCGAAGAATGTAAAAACCTGAGTCCGGCCTGAACATTGGGCTCTAAATACGAATCGCCGTCTCTCCATTCTACACACTCTATCGTCTGACGAGAGAGCGATTGAATGTAAGAGATAGCCCGTATTACTGAACCATTAATACTTGGCATAAACTTCGCCGTTTGAACACACTTGCACACTAGAATTGAGCCATCCATAACTTCCATCCCATCTGACCTCATCATTGTGGAAGGACATTGGTAGTGCTGCATTAAAATGATTGTTATTGTTTTTGCTGTTATTGTAAACATACCGTTTCGTGATTCATGTATCTCGGCCCCTTCAACGGAGAGTATTCCCACATATCACTTCTCGACGGCTCGTATTCTGGGGGCGACGGGCACATCAGTTCTCCTGCGAATAAGAGTTCGAAATACGGGCAATCGTCCCTCAATTTCACACACGGAGGAAGGCTGTCATCGTTATACTCAGCTTAGGGAGATCAGTCTAAGTCTAATCTCTTCTTACGAACCACTTCCACGAGAACTAGACGAGAACGAGAACATTAATCATCAAACCACTCACCGGGCTGCATCGGGATGCAGGAATGCGCCCACCTCAGCAAAGCAAGCGAAGAGAGCAGCAGCAGAGCCATTGTATTGAGATCCACGGGTGGATATCGATGACTTAAGTAGGGGATTTGGGCAGCTCGAATGAGAATGCCATCCCGTTCTCGACTGCCACTCCGTTCCCGGGATAGCAGCCGGCAAAATATGGACAGGAATGGCTCTCTCCAATGAGCGTGATCTCTCGTTTTCCATCAAATGAGAGACCGTGAGAACCAATGGTTTACGCCCACCCTATCCCGAGAGCGATAAATCATCGCGCTTAATGGACGAAGGGATAAGAGCGCCCCTGCAGGGTTGTTTTTAGGCGTACAGGAAAAGCGCACGTCCCGCTTTCTCCAATCTCGTCCTTCGCTACCGAGAGGAAGAGCGCGTGCTGTTTTGTTCATCTTTCGGTTTCATAAGTGTATGGGGTAACTCAGGTAGATGCGGGTAGAAACGCACGTGTACTTGTAGTTGATATGACATGTGGACTTGCAGTTGATATGACATGTGGACTTGCAGTTGATATGACATGTGGACTTGTAGTTGATATGACATGTGGATTCGTGGATATGTCATGTAGACTCGTCGTGGATATTACATGTAGACTCGTCGTCGATGTGGAATGTTTGCTCGTCGTGGATATGTCATGTGGACTCGTCGTCGATATGTCAAGTAGACTCCTCATCCATATGTCATGTATACTCGACTTGTAGTTGATATATATGTGATCTCGTCGTGGGTATTACATGTAGACTCGTCGTCGATGTGGAATGTTGGCTCGTCGTGGATATGTCATACGGACTCTCGTCGATATGACTCGTTGTGGGCATGCCATGTTGGCTCGTCGTGGATATTACATGTAGACTCGTCGGCGATATGTCATGTAGACTCGACTTCTAGTTGATATGTCATGTGGACTCCTCGTCGATATGACATGTAGACTCGTCGTCGATCTGACATGTGGACTTGTCGTCGATCTGACATGTAGACTCGTCGTCGATATGACATGTAGACTCATCGTGGATATTACATGTAGACTCGTCGTGGATATGGAATGTTGAATCGTCGTGGATATGTCATGTGGACTATGTGTCGATATGTCCTGTAGACTCGTCGTTCACGGCCACTTCCCCCATCAATGAAAGCTAAATCTCCGCGGAAAAGGCTCGGCCGATAAGGTGGGCACATATTCTTTCCCTTTCGCACGCCTCAAAAACGGCTCTCCTAATTCCTATCCCTTTCGGTCGATTAAACCTGCACCCGTGAGAGTGAGTGTACACTTTATCAAGGTGTGTTCTCTCACATGACAGAAATGGAGAGATAATGAAAGATGAGAGACGGTTCCAGCAAATCTTCTCCCACACCTATCCCGAGAGAGAGCGGGGGAAGATGGATACTCGTTCGGGCTGCCCACTTGCCTACATAAGGATGGATTTCCTCCGTGGATCTCATTGCAATGGCGCTGCGGCTGCTTCTCCCGTGCGCTCTGCTGAGGTGGGCGCAAGCCTGCATCCCGATGCAGCCGGGTATGTTATTTATTGACTTTGTCACTAGAATACGGGTAATCGTTTCTTCATCTTGCGTGCTCTCTACCGGTAAGAATGGGGAGAGAGCGCGTGAAATGAAGAGACGTCGACCAGAATTTTTTTTCATTTGATGCTCAGGCGAACTGCCATGCCCGTCAGCTCCGAAAGTTACTGGAACCATCGTAGACACAGACATAAGAAAGTATACGGAGCTGCTGGGGCCGATGACCGTGATGAGAGAAACAGTGAGATCTCGGTCTTTCGTTCGTATTCAGTTCTGAAAAAAAGAAATCAGGCAAAATTAGACGAAATAATTGATTTTTTAAGATCTACTCGTGCAAGTTCGGAATGTATTCTCAGTCGCCAGACAAATATGATTACGTAGATTCTGTACTAGTATGCAAGTGAGTCACGCTCTTCTTTGCTGTTACTTACCGACTAGCTTTCACTTTATATTTATATTTATTGTCAGTTCTCTTTTATAGAGCGCTTTTCGAGTGAATTGATGTTCGTGAGCGGAAATGTCTTTCAGGCCGGACTCTGGATTTTTCGTGTTGAGGAACACGAAGACTAAAGTCGAGACAGAGGTGAAGGTGACCACTACGTTCGGCTGCTTCGAACGTATGCAATTCTTGGCCTATTTGCCTAAATGCTAATTTTCGAAAACCCATTCTACGCCAAAAAATATTTTTTATATTTTTTTACTGCATTTATAAAGCCGATTGCAGTACCTTGCCCTGATCCTGAACTCGAATCCATCAGCGAAGTCCAAGCTCCGTACTCGGCGGTTGGAATGATTAAGGGAACGGAGGAGAAGGATAAGATTGTAATTTCGATTTTTTCGAATTGAAATTGTAAAATCCAGAATGTCCAACAAATTGTGGCAGGTCGCCTCTTGCCCAGCCGGCAGTGGGCTCTACGATATAGCTGCTCCAGGAACGCCCGTGCTGGTCCCTGAAGCGGAGAAGCCTTACTGCGAGTGAGAACTAGGGATAGATAGCTTCACGAGAAACCGTCTCAGGCGAGAGAACAGAATGGAGAGAGTCTTTTCCTGCAAAGCCAACGTTTATTTATTGCAGACGCAATAAGGGCAAGTGGAACACTATGGACAAGAAGTACAAGTGTCTGCAAAGTAAGTGACTACGGAATATTACCTAGTGATTACTCATAGCGGAGTAGGCTCAAGTCACAGTTTCATTGAGTTTGCAAAGTTTGATACCGGGCACAAGAATTAATCTAGTTTTGCATCAGATTGACTTCTCAGAAGACTGAAGAGTGAAATATTTTCACTTTCGCAGAGACGTGTTCGGATCCGAAGAAAGCAATGAACAAAGTGGAGTACTGTCCGCCGCTGCACGCATGCGACCCGGAGCAGATGGACCCCAAGGCACCCAAGCCACCAAATGTGAAGTGAGCCAAGAACAACAAAAACAACAACAACAACGTGAAATTGCTAAACTTACTTAGGTGCGCTGAACCCTACAAGGTGGCCTTCGCTCAAATAGCCACCGATCTGCCCATGCTGACTAAAGAGGCACGTTTTCCGGTCATTTTTCTCCCGCAAGCGAGAAAAATCATAGCATAAATCTTTTTTTCATAAATCCAAGAAACTTGACACATTCTCTGGTATGATCTGAGCATCATTACAGTTGGTATGCGATACGACGAGTGGCGAGTGGAAAGACGTTGATGGTGGCGTTCCCATTGCAATACCGCTCGTTACCTGCGCAAAGGAGAGTGAGTGCTTTGAAATGAAAAAAATGGGGGCGGGTCGGGTGTGTACGACCCAAGGAAACAACCGTCCGCGTTTTTTAGAAAACATATCCTTTTTTAACCTTCATTCAGTGTATCTTTTCCACTTCACTAATTTTTCGTGCTTATAATTTTAATTTTCCCGCACAGATATGTGCCAGGCGTGCACGTCGCCCACCCTTCTGGAGCCAACGAATCCGCTATGCAACGAGCCGAAAGGCAGTTTCTGCGATTCGAAAGCGGCAAGTCGTCCTATGTTTTATTTTATTTCAATGAAAACTATGCTTTCTTTAGAAAATCATCGAGGAAGAACCAAGCAAGTGCCATAAGCTCAGCTGCGATGGGGTCGCACAAGTTTCTGTTGTGGTAATATTTAATGATATTCAGGGAAATAATAAAAATTCCGTCAGCGTTAGCGAGCAACTGTTGTTCGTTCAAAAACATTTTACTGATCAAGATCCATATCTGTTTTATTTCAGGATGAAAATAAGATGATTTCGAGACTAGACCCGATCCCCACGTGCGAGGATGGAATGTGGAAGGTTAGGTGAAATATCAAAAAATAATATTCAAATATTTCATGCAGGCCAATGGACAGGTCGCTGTATTCAAGCAAGGCGTTGTCTGTTCTAAGCGTTAGTCACATTTTTTCAGCATCGATTTCACAGTTAGCAACCACACTTCTCAGCTCTCGATTGCAATGGATGCCTAACGACTGTTATGGGCTTTTACGACATGACTCGGGTCAGCATGTATACTGAATATTTTCACAGGAGAAAATACAGACTTCGGATGCCATTTTTACAGACGTTTGATAACGAAGTCACCGCTCCAAATGCGCCCGCGGGCACGTCGTGTGTCTACACATGCAGCGAGCCCAGCGCATTACCAACCACTAAAGACGGGGTCGCGCACGATTCGGTCACGTGCAATGCCCTCAATTCAATGGCCATGTTCACCGACGGCGCTGCACTTGCAGACTGGTCTTGCGGTACGTTTTTGCGTTTCACCTTTTCGCATATCTACGACGGAGTCTTGCATAAGACTCCGTCCGGTATATCGGGTCCCAAGATCTGAGTTTCCCGAACACTGGCACTAGGTCGAATGAGAATTTTGCAATACCGCCTGTGACATAACAGTTGTACGAGCACTCAAAAACTCGACAGAGCCGATCGTTTTCAGTCAAGTGCGAGTGTCCCGTTGGCGGCGGAACCTGTCCGAGCACGCTTACTTGCGAGCCGCCCGCCAACCCCAAGCCATGCGTCTACGAATGTCCTGTTGGGTCCAAGGCGTTCTTCAAGATGAGCGGGTTTTATTTATTATCAAAATAAAAATAACAAAAACAAAAAAATACAAAAAAATAATGTAAAAAAATTCCAGGGTGAGGACGGAGGACGACACGAAGAACCGCCGGGGCAGTACAAGTGCGAGGTGAAACCTAAAGTTTCTTTGTTTCTGTTTTTTAAAGTTTTGTTTTAGCTCTGGAAAATCTCCCGATTCATGTTGTGTTTACCAAATACTTTGAAAAGACAACAAATGTGTGTCGCAGTTTTGTACGCAAATAAATTTAAATTTTTCTAGGACTTTTCTAGGATTTCAACGACTCGAGACGTTGATTTTCATTGTAGGGAGGCACGCTAACCAAGCTTCCGAATTACGACAGCGAACTCATGTGTGGAAAGCCCAAAGGTCCGTTAGTTTGAGTTTCTTCGGGCGCTTTTAATTTAAACTTTTACTACCTTATTGTCATTTGAACCTTTGCATTCTCAACGCGTCATATTAACTATCTACTCCGGCAATGATGGTTACTATCATGACCATACCAAATCTATCATGATGCTAACTATGATTACTTGAATTTTCAGATCCGGGTTCAGTGACAGTGCCGCCCGGCCCATGCGCAATGCTAACTGAGCCACCGCCATTAAAGGACAAAAACGATATGATAATACCCACTAAAATAGGTTTGATCTAAAATCGAGAATACTTTTCGAAAAAAATCTATATAACTTGTGAGTGAGTTTTTTAACCCTAGAGTTATCTACATACAGGTGACCTTCGCTACACAATCGACGATAATCAAGTGGTGACAGTATCCTGCCTCACTGGCATACTCTACGCGCCTCCCGTAAGCATGATTACAATTTACAATTTGGTTTAATATAACGCACATAATTAATTTTATGATTAATAATAGTATACCATCACAGAATGATTCCAGATGTATCGTCCGGGAGACGTCGGAGAGATCACATGCTCTGGTGGCACTTGGCTGCATGGCGGCACGCAAGCTACGTGTGTGGACAACATTTGTGGGTTTGGCTTTCAAAATATAAATAAATCGGCAATTTTTTATTTTTTTATATATTAAGAATAATAACTTTTCAAAATTCGAGGTTGAAGTTTGCCTCGAAGGCATGCATGCTCAATGTTCACCAACGCCAATATTTTTAGATGGAGTGAGCAGCTGCTTGCCTGATTTCGATATGTTTCCTTATGATAAGCTCGGCTACGAATGTGTTCAAGGGACCTGCAGGATATTCTGCAAGGACCCAACGCTGCAGATGTGGTATCAGAGTGATGTAAGTTTATTCTGAAAACCGCTTTTCAAAAATCTTTTTAAAAATAGTAAAATCTATTTTCTCTTGCAGGACTTAATACCTATGACGACGGATGAAGCAATCTGCAAAGGTACAGAAAAATCATACACGCCCGACGGCGTGTTCATTCTAAACGGGGCGTGCCTGCCACGGTAGATTATTGACTGATTCCCATTCTTTTCGTTTTTTATTCGCAATTTAGATCAATCACATCATAGGCAATCTGATATTATCGTGCAATTCATTGTTCATATCGTAAGATAAACTGTTTCACGCGTTATGAAAACTTTGATGAACGTTCCAGGATTCCAGATTTGAAAAAAACTAGAAAAAAGCATGCACCAGGCTTGTGAGGTCTTACATGAATCTGCGATTCTCAGTACCCGAAAAAGGCCACTGCAATGAGATCCGCCAAGGAGCTCCCTGCTTTAATATCAGATTCAATCGAGGTAGTTGTGTTGGGGGAAGATTTGCAGGAACTGTCTCGCCTCGTCCCTGGTGATCTCTCGATTTCTGTCAAGCGAGAGAATACTCGGAAGAAGGTGGTCAATGGTGTCCCCCCTCTCATAGGCTGTAAATCATCCGACACAATTGACAAGGAAAGCAAAGGGAAAGCAAAGCCGCTTGCGAAATTAGAGATCGAACGTTTGTTTACACCCATGATTCACAAAAATTCCGCCAAACTATTGGCAACGTTCCAACTAGCCATTGTCGCGGCGAGATCACAACCATACTGTCACACATTTGCGTGCTATCACGCCTTTCTCTGTTTCTACCGCCGTGAGGAGGAAACCAAAAACTAGGCCGGTTCGCTTTAGCTCCCTCGTTTTTTCGGACTTTGCAGCTCGGAGAGTGATGAGCGAAGGAGAAGGATGGGAGAAATTAGAGCTCGAAATACGTGTAATTGTCTCTTCATTTGGCGCACTCTCGCCTCTCTGACCGCTGAGAGAGCACGTGAAATGAAGAGTCGATTACCCGGATTTCAAACTCTAGGAGAAATCAACGGATAGGAGTGGATGCAACTCAAGCGTGCAATTGATACTTTTTGCCTGAAAACAAGTGCGGTCCAAGCGTTCCATCGACTGTCCAGAAGAAAGGGAAATGCATTCACTTCCGACAATTGGATTCGAATTTCGAAACTCTTTCTCTCACTATGCAGCAGACGGACGCATGTACTACGGCAGACTTCTGAAGAAACACAAATGAGCCGGGATGGCCGAATGGTATACGGCGCCACCCATCATTCGAAGGGTCAGGAGTTCGATCCCCGCCCAGTTCAAACCCCCGGTGAATTGGTAGTTACGTTAATTGGCGTGCCCTAGCAGCCTGGCCGCATGAGTTCAGAGATGGCGTCGCGAGAAATCGTCTGTTCATTTCGCATGCTCTATCACTGGTCAGAGAGGTTTGAGAGCGTGCTGAAAGAAGAGAGTCATTTCTTGCCAAGCCATCCCTAGCAGTGCCCGGCATTACCGCCGGTGAACCCAGCAAGGGAGACGCGTTGATTCTGGTCATTACTTTACCTTTCCATAAGAACCGTCCACGGTCCACTTTCCCAATCAATGCAAGCTAAATCTCAAAAATCCGGCCAGAGAGGAGGGGCTGAATGACATCGAAAGGGATAAGGGATAGGAGAGTCGTTTTTTCGCGCCGAAAAAAGGCTCTCCTATCCCTTATCCCTGTCGATGTCATTCCAACCTGCAGCCATGACAAAAAACGAAGCCACTTTATCACTGTTCTCTCACTTCATAGAAAATGAGAAATAATGAAGGATGAGGAGAGACGGCAAACTTCCCACTCACACCTATCCCAACAGAGCGGGGGCGATGGATTCTCGTTCGGGCTGCCCACTTGCCTACATAAGGATGGACTTCGTCGCTGGATCTCACTGCAATGGCGCTGCTGCTGCTTCTCTCGTGCGCTCTTCTGAGGTGGGCGCAAGCCTGCATCCCGATGCAGCCGGGTGGGTTATTTACTGACGTTGTCAAGATACCGGTAATGGTCTCTTCATTTCACGCGCTCTCTCAGCGGTCAGAGAGGTGAGAGAGCGTGCGAAATGAAGAGACGTCGGCCATAATTTATTTATTTGATGTTCAGGAGAACTCCCTTGCCCGTCAGTTCCGAAGGTCACTCCAATCCCGGAGATGTCAACCGTTAGATGTCAAACGACACGATATTCCGATCTACTGGGACCGGATTTCAACGCGATGGGCGAAAAGGTGAGATCTAGGGCTTTCATTCACATTCAGTAATGCAAAATTACGAAATGGACCAAAATATACGAAATAATTGCTTTTTCAAGGTCTACTCGTGCAAGGACGGCATGTATTCTATGTCGCCAAACGATTTTTCTTACGAAGATTCTGTACTAGTGTGCAAGTGAGTCAGTTCTAGTTCTAATTTACATGATCGTTTTCACTTTTTTGCAGTGAGCGCGCCAAAACTTCATTTTTATTGCCGGCTTTTTTTTCTTTTATTGAGCGAATTTTCTTATGCGTGAACAAGAATCTCTTTCAGGCCGGACTCTGGCTTTTTCGTGTTGAGGAACACGAAGACTACAGTCGAGAAGAAAGTGGAGGTGACCACGACGTTCGGCTGCTTTGAAAGTGCGCGATTTTTGCATATTTGCCTTATTGCTTATTTTCGAAAACCCATTCCACGCCAAAATAAAGAGACCAATCGCGAGAGAACCGACCACTGCTTTGCGGTAGAACAAACGTTTTCCTACCACTCCCCAAAGATAACTGCGCTTTTAGAATTTTGAAGATGGGTCTCATTTTCCGATTATGATAGGTCAAAGATGCAGTATACTAGAGAATGGAAGGAAGGCGACTTATGTTTTCGAGTCCATGTCCACAGGATACGTCCCACGATAGGATTTGCCACTGATCGTCCCTGGATAGGTCTTAGATAGTTGCCAACAGGCGAGGGGTTGGCACAGCCCGCCATTGTGTGGAAACGCCTAACTACGTTTACCTTTATTTCCGGACATATACGTTGACGCATTCAGAACGCACGTGTGCAGTCGGCAATACCGCATGCCCGCTCGAAAAAACATGTGTTCCTGCTGAGAAGTCGCCCACCGATGAATGCATCTACACCTGTCCTGCTGGATATAGGGCGAAGTACAGGGTGGGTTGTCCAGAGAAAAAAACTACGGTCGATTGATGACCTCGTAGCTTTTTTTCGCTGAAAGCCGTGAACGTTAGTGGTGATCTGTAGTGGAAACTGTAGTAATTTCAGGGCACAGACCGTAGGAGCAAAGACGGACCAGAAGGCACACTGATGTATACGTGCACGGTAAGTGTATTGTTTTGTCAATATTATTATGTAAAAACAAAGGTTCAATGTATTCCTTCGATTGAATAAACGTTATTCTAGCGTCAAAAATAAAAAAAAAATCCCTTTTGCAGGGTGAAACCTTCGCGAATCTTGATTCATACGATAGCGAGCTGCAATGTGTGAAACCACAAGGCTGGTTGTTTTTACCAAAACAGTAGAACCAATCGTTTTACAGAAGACGGAAGTTCCACCATCCCTCCGGATACGTGCCCGATGCTCATAGCTCCCACCACACCATACAGAGATCCGGTCAAGAACGAAGACATTCCGGGCGAATTCGGTATTCCTTCCACTATTTTGATTGTAAAGATATATTTTAATTATGCAAATATCAGGGGAACTTGCCTACATTTCTCTCCCCAATGGAAAGGTTATCGCTACTTGCGACGGAGGGGTGCTGTACGTTCCCGGCGTAAGTACTTAATTTGTCAAACACACTCCCCGCCATATTTCAGACCGTGCTTGCGGAATCCCTTGAACTCACTTGCGAAAATAAAATGTGGGAGAAAGGAGCATCGATGGCAACATGCTTGCCTGATGAGTGTGAGATTCTTCGCTAGTACTGGCATATGTAAATGCGTAATGGCTGATTTTAAGATGCTGTGAAAGGATGTGCTGAAAAATTCGCCGATCAGAATGCAGTATTTTTTGGTTGCCGTCTCGGCACCTGTGGAGTAGTCTGCAAAGATGATATGAAACGGATTGAATACACAGTAAGTTAACTCGCCACTTTTCTAGTTTCGTGTCAAGCCCGCACCTCATACCCTCCCCTATAGAAAGATGGGGGGAGCGGATCCTAGGGATGGCGGATAGGTTAATGGTTAGGAATCTCAACAACATTCTGCCAACTAATGACTAGTCGAAATGATGCGTAATCGACTAGTCGTCTAGTCGTCGACTTTCGCCTGTCTCTCATTTCGATTTTCGACTATTCGACTAGTCGATGAGCGAACGAATAGTCTAATAACCGAGAGAGAAATTAGAAAGACGATCGATTCTCTCAGAGAGTCGATCTTCCTTGTTGAAACACATTCGAATTCGCCTCATTCACCGCCTCAACTCACAATCAACTGATTCGAAATTGATGGGAATGATCGATCGACTTAGCGACTAGTAGATTACGAATCACAGTTGGATAGTCGATGCCGTCCCAAATCGACTAGTCGGCTCGAAATGAAACGACTAGTCGTTTGTTGTCGACACTTTACTCTAGAGAGCGTTTTTTATAGATTTTAATTTACTCTCTATCTTTACAATTATGTCATGTGCAATTGTTTATTCAAACTTTGCAGGACCCACTTGGTGGTGGAGTTACACAGGATCTCTTTTTGATATGTCATGGAATGGATTTATACGATAATAACTTATTGAAGATAACGATCGACGAACCCCTTATGTGCGTCTAGTATATCCGATGCGAAATTGTTGTCCCGATCGCTCTATTACGTTATTTTTATTGTGCAATGTATCAACGAGTTCTGTAAAATAATAAACGCAAATGCAATAATTGATGAAATACACGTATTCAGAAAATGGACAATTTTGGAAAGGCTTCGCCCGAACTCTAATGGATTTGTTTTTACATGGAAGAATGCACTGTCCATCAGCTTTCGGGATATGGGGCGCCGACCTGGCTCGATATGTCACGTGCACTCGTCGCAGATATGACATGTTGTCTCGTCGTCAGCATGACATGTGGCAGAAACACCTCCCGTTCGCTAATGCCATCTCGTTTCTGGGAGAATGACTGGCAATATATCGACAAGAATGACTCTCTTCAATGTGCACGATCTCTCGTTTTTCCGTCAAATGAGAGAACATGAGATAAGGTGGTGAACGCCCACCCTATCCCGAGAGCGGAAAATCATCGCGCTTAATGGACGAAGAGATAAGAGCGCCCTCGCAGGGTTGTTTTTTAGGCGCACAGGGAAAGCGCACGTCCCACTCTCCCCAATCTCGTCTTGCGCTAGCAAGAGGAAGAGCACGTGCTGTTTTGTTCATCTTTCGGTTTCATAAGTGTATGGGGTAACTCAGGTAGCTGCGGGTAGAAACGCACGTTGACTCATCGTCGACATGTCATGTGGACTCGTCGGCGATATCACACGTGGACTTGTAGTTGATATGACACGTGGACTTGTAGTTGATATGACATGTGGACTCGTCGTCGACATGTCATGTGAACTCGTCGGCGATATCACATGTGGACTTGAAGTTGATATCACACGTGGACTTGTAGTTGATATGACACGTGGACTTGTAGTTGATATGACACGTGGACTTGTAGTTGATATGACATGTGGACTCGTCGTCGACATGTCATGTAGACTCGTCGTCGATATGACATGTAGACTCCTCGTCCATATGTTATGTAGACTCGTCGTGGATATTACATTTAGACTCGTCGTCGATATGGAATGTTGACTCGTCGTGGATATGTCATGTGAACTTTGTCTTGATATGTCATGTAGACTCGTCGTTCACGGCCACTTCCCCCCATCAAGCTAAATCTCCGCGGAAAAGGCCCGGCCGATAAGGTGGGCACATATTCTTTCCCTTTCGCACGCCTCAAAAACGGCTCTTCTAATTCTATCCCTTTCGGTCGATCAAACCTGCACCCGTGAGAGTGAGTGTACACTTTATCAAGGTGTGTTCTCTCACATGACAGAAATGGAGAGATAATGAAAGATGAGAGACGGTTCCAGCAAATCTTCCCCCACACCTCTCTTGAGAGAGCGCGGGGGAAGATGGATACTCGTTCGGGCTGCCCACTTGCCTACATAACACGCCTGTCACGAGAGAATCGAGCTGAGGATGGGAATGGGGCCAAAATCATGAAACCTGTTTTCATCAGTTTTGGGCTCCTCTAGGCATTTCCTAACAGCCCCCCAAGTTTCATTTGGCTGAGATCATTTTGGGGCTCCCTGCACCGGGTCGGGTACCCGGATCCCCAACTTTGAGCGTTCATAACTCCGTTGTGGCGCATTTTTGAGAAAAATTGTTCTAAGAGTAACCCCGGCCATTTTTTCGAGCTCTATCGAACTAAACCGGTTAGAACTCATGAAAGTGTTTTTAAACACTGCTACAGTCATGAGAAGATATTTTAAAAACGTACTCGAAGGCGCAGCTAATTTTTGGATATGTTATGCAGCTCGTCGAGCTCTTTCGAATGAGTGGTTTAAGGTTGAAAAAAACGTTATGTGTGTAAAAAAAATCCTACTTTTAGTTTCCGAGTTGATTTGAAGTCATTTTATTCCGCCCCGCACCGCTCACTTTTGAGCGCGCGGAATGGAATGGGTAAATTTCGAGAAGAAATCGAATTATGTTTCATTCTTTCTATGAGACGAATCGCGAGAGAATGACCCAATTTCGAATTCCCAAAGTTCACCTAAGGTACTTCGCACGATGCTCTTTGAAACTGCGCTTTAGGAAATTTGATATCCGGTCTGAATTTCGAAATACGAAAGATCAAATATCACGTATATTCTCCTTTGGAATAAGTTGTATTGTTCGGAAAGTTTTTGCACGGAAATTTTCGGACCGCTGTAAGATCGGATTTTCGAGGCTTTATTTTTTTTACAATTTATTTTTTGAAATATCATTATGTGTATTTATCCATAGTTAAACAATTTCCACAAGAAAAATTATTGATTTGAATAGAAAATCCTATCTTACAGCGGTCCGAAAATTTCAGTGCAAAATTTTCGAACCATTGCAACTTATTCGTAAGGAGAGTTTCTAAGGAAAGAATACTTGATCTTCGATCTTTCGTATTGCGAAATTCAGACCGGATATCAAACTTCCTGAAGCGCAGTTTAAAAGAGCATCGTTCGAAGTACCTTAGGTGAACTTTAATCTTTGGGAAAACTTTGGGAATTCGAAATTGGGTCATTCTCTCGCGATTCGTCTCATAGAAAAAATGAAACATAATTCGATTTCTTCTCGAAATTTACCCATTCCATTCCGCGCGCTCAAAAGTGAGCGGTGCGGGGCGGAATAAAATGACTTCAAATCAACTCGGAAACTAAAAGTAGGATTTTTTTTACACACATAACGTTTTTTTCAACCGTAAACCACTCATTCGAAAGAGCACGACGAGCTGCATAACATATCCAAAAATTAGCTGCGCCTTCGAGTACGTTTTTGAAATATCTTCACATGACTGTAGCAGTGTTTAAAAAGACCTTCATGAGTTCTAACCGGTTTAGTTCGATAGAGCTCGAAAAAATAGCCGGGGTTACTCTTAGAACAATTTTTCTCAAAAATGCGCCACAACGGAGTTATGAGCGCTCAAAGTTGGGGATCCGGGTACCCGACCCGGTTCAGGGAGCCCCAAAATGATCTCAGCCAAATGAAACTTGTGGGGCTCTTAGGGCATGCCTAGAGGAGCCCAAAACTGATGAAAACAGGTTTCATAATTTTGGCCCCATTCCCATGAATTGCCAATCTAGCTCGATTCTCTCGTGACTGGCGTGATAAGGATGGATTATAAAAAAAAATTTCGGATTATAAAAAAACAGATAAGAGCATGGGGTAACTTGGGTAGCCGCGGGTAAAAAGGTCTGGCGCAATCACATCGCAATGTCTTTTTGGCATTCTCCTTTTCGCATTTATCCTAGTGCCCGGGGACGAAAAATCAAGATCCGCCTTGGTTGTCGATCGATTTCGCCTGCATCATATATTTCAAGGGAAAAGTGGGCAATATTTTGACTAGCGTTTGCAAAACGACACTCCTCTCTCCTCATTTGTCATGCTCTCTAATTTTCCCGACAGGCGAGAGAACAGGCGGAGCGAGAGGGAACATGCAGAAAAGTCATCGATGTGTCATGTGAAATCGTCGTTGATACGTTTAAGAGTAGTTTACAATTGTAATTCCCAGATCATCTGATATTTACGTGTTTCCATCGAAGATCAATAATTGCATTTATCTTTATTAGATTGCAGAAGAAAATTGTTTGCAACATTGTACAATGTAGTTCAAAACTAACGTAGTGGAGTGAGCGTGATAACAATTTAGCATCGGATCTACGGAACTACGCACATAAGGGGTTCATCGGTCATTACCATCAATACGTTGTTTATGCTGGATTCATTGTCACTCATACCTCATTTTGAGGGGTCAATTTGCAGGGTCAAAGACCCCCTTCATTGTCGAAAAAGCTGATAGAGCAATTTGTTCCCTCTTCCCCTTCCCTCCCTCTCATTCTCCATTCGCAAGCCAAAGTTGCGTGGCCGCCACCATTCTCTAGTAGAAATGAGACGAATGAGAGGGGAGGGAGAGGGTGAGGGGACAAATTGCTCTATCAGCTTTTTCGACAATGAAGGGGGTCTTTGACCCTGCAAATTGACCCCTCAAAATGAGGTATGAGTGACAATGAATTCAGCATTATGGTGTACAAATTCATTCCAAACAGGCAGTACACAGCGAAATCGTGCGCATCTTCACCAATCGAGTCCTGCAAAGTTTATATATATATGCAATTACACAAAATATAACAGTAAAGAGTGCGACTGAATCTTTAAAAAAATGTCTAGTCCGTTAGAGTAAACTTGCCTTGTATTTAATCCGTTTATCACCTTCTTTGCATTGGATTGTACATGCGCCGAATGTGCAATAATACTTGATTGTACTTTGGTCGGCGAATTTCTCAACACAGCCTTTCACACCATCTCAAAATCAACCTTTACGCTTTTGGATAATTTGTCGAGGAGAAATTTGTTTAGTTCGCAACAAGTATTAGCGAAGAGTCCCACACTTATCAGGCAAGCATGTTGCCATCGATGCTCCTTTTCCCCATACATTATTTTCGCAAGTGAGTTCAAAAAATTGCCCAGGCTCGTTCTGAAATAAGACGAGGGCTGACATGCTGGACAATTAGAGTACATAGACTATGACTGGCAAGAAATGACTCTCTCGCCTCTCTGAGCGGTGAGAGAGTGTGCGAAAGTAAGAGACGATTTCTCGCGAAGCCATGCCTAGAGTAGACTTACATTGGGAACGTACAGTACACCATGGTAGCACGTAGCGATAACCCTCCCTTTGGGAAGAGCAATGTAGGTAATCTCCCCTGGCATTTGTATAATGTGCAAATACAGTCGTGGCCAAAATTATAAGACATCGCGAATTGTAGCAATAACTTCTTTCAAACTCAATCGGTCTTGATTTTTGGCTGTACATGTATTTTATGATTTTCGGCGGTATTGTAGGTCAAAGTGGATGATAGGTAACCGAAATTCGTGTTTTTCGTTGACTTTGACATTTGTCGAAAAACAGTGTTCCCAAACCCAGTTTATGTGGCATGCAAACATACAGATACGGGTTAGAAAGACCATCAAAATTTCAATCGAACCTATGTTTCAGATTCGTGCAACGATCAGTTTTGACTGAATCACAGTATGCCAAATTTCAGTGGCATTTTCCGACTTTTCACCCTGTTATCCGCGATCATGGCGAAATTATCACTTAAGCATAAGGACATTTTGCTGAAGTTACCACACAAATTTGAGCCTGATTGCTTCACAACATGGTGAAAAGTCGGAAAATGTCACTGTCATTTGGCATTCTGTGATTCAGTCAAAACTGATCGTTGAATCAATCTAAAACATAGGTTCGATAGCCACTTTGATGATCTTTCTGACCCGTATCTGTATTTTTGCATGCCACCTAAACTAGATGGTAGAAGCACTTTTTTTCTATAAATGCCAAAATCAACGAAAAGCACACTGTTCGGTTACCTATCATCCGCCTTGATTTACCTGCTCATTGACCTACTGTACCGTCGGATAGATAATATACCTGTACAGCCAAAATTTCATCAAGATCGACTGAGTTTGAAAGCAAGCAAGAAAGCTTGAAGACAACTCGCGAAGTCACATAATTTTGTCTACTACAGTCCCGCAGAGTCTCCCCCTTAACGAGCGTGGCGCGGCGAGTCGCGGCGAGTCACCCCGAGTCACCCCGACTTGTACTGTGGATTTGACCCCTTCAAAGTGTATATCTTTTTGGCTATTTTTGGCTGTGAACTTCTATCATGTCTCCCCATCGACCTGTCAAAAAAGATTCTTGAAATTCGTTTCCAGTAGCTTGCCTCAGAATCTCGCTCATTTACCCCCTCCCCTCTCCCCTCCTCTCATTTGCCTATGCCCTCACAGCCGATCCCCTAGCCAGATCAGAATGCGAAATGGAGTAAGCAAATGAGGGGATTGGAGAGGGGAGGGGGTAAATGAGCGAGCTTCTGAGACAAGCTACCGGAAACGAATTTCAAGAATCTTTTTTGACAGGTCGATGGGGAGACATGATAGAAGTTCACAGCCAAAAATAGCCAAAAAGATATACACTTTGAAGGGGTCAAATCCACAGTACACGCCGGGGTGACTCGAGGTGACTCGCCGCGACTCGTCGCGGCACGCTCGTTAAGGGGGAGACTCTGCGGGACTGTACTATAGCTAATTTTTAACAAAATTAGCACAGAATGGAAGGAATACCGTAAGAGCCTTGCACGACAACGTTTTGCGGAGTAGTGTATGTCATGGCGTCTTCGAGCTTCAGGCAAGTACCCTCGGGAACGGTGGGACTTCCGTAATCTGTGAAATGATTGGTTCGTACTTTTAAGTTTAGTGTATAAAATGATTTTTTTAATAAAAAAATAAAACCAAGAGTAATGAAAACCTTTCACTATCCCACAGTTCAGCTCGCCACCGTACATTTCAAGATTTGCGAAGGATTCACCCTGTAATAATGTAAGACTCATCTGATTTGATTCGACGCGAAAACATCGCTATTTCTGGAGACCACAACGTGATTTGCCAAACATGTCTAGAAGCATCATTTTCTGGTCCAGTATGTGCCTCTAAGACTGAATAAGCCCAAGCTTTTTGCCGTTTGTCAGTATCGCATAGTGTGCCCCCGCGCTGAGTTTTATCGTTTCCCGGTTTTCACCAAGTTGGAAGAGCCAGCGGTCTCTAGCTATTTTTTATAGAGCTTCGTAGTAAGAAAGGAAACCACCACAAGATGCCAGTGCCTAGATCAGCGGTGTGACCTGTATTTTACGTAATAAGATAGATAAAAAATTAAGTTACCGCACACTTATACTCCTGCAAGTCTCCCGTCCCAAACATGAGCCTACCGTCTGTGCCCTGAAATCACTTTAATTTTCATTATTCAAGTGGTGCTCAGATTACCACTAACAGATACGGCTTTCACTGAAGATATGCTTCCAGTTCATGAATCGATCATTCTCTTTTTTCTGGAGAACTCACCCTGTACACCGCAAAATATTCATCAGGGCAGGTGAAGGTGCACTCATCGGTGGGCGACTGCTTCGGAGCTACACAGATTAAATCGGGCGGGCATGGGGCGGTGTTGACAGTTGCAGCGCATTTGCATTCGACTGAATGTGGAAGCGTCAACATTGACATCCTTGTCAGAACTTGAACATGTGAGTCGCCGTCTTTTTATCCTACGTAGTCGATCTTCCGATCGACTGACGAGCGATTGTGCAAAATGAAGAGACGACGATTCAAATTTCTAGCTCCACTATTCAATAGACAAGGGCTTTTTGCCATTCCATTCCACTTCTTCATTCTATTAGTCGTCGCGAGCGGTTCCCTCTCCATTCGCTCTGATGGAGAGCGGTTTCTCCTAATTCTCCTCGCCTCCATCAACGACTCAACAAGATCGGAATCACCATCCAAGCCGGACTGGTCGCCGTGTGATGGGTATGACCGTCTAAGATGTTTGGTCCCTCAGAATCTAGGCTCAAATCCCTCCCTCAAATATAGATTTTGGAGGGCTCACGCTCACAGAAGAATCCAGAACACGCAAGGCTGTGTTATCGATCTACAGTGGGATCTAATCGTGCGCAATACCATTAACGCCTTATCTGGACCTATCCTCTGCCCCGAGATCCCTTGATATGTCTGTCTAGAAATGCGAAGAATGCCAATCTGATACCCCATCTTCTCATCTGACGTAAATCGTCTGACATGAAAAAATACATATATATATGCACTTACCAGCGCAGGTTACGAGCGGTTTCTCAACGACGGCGCCATCAATGCCTCTCCACTTGCCACTCGCCGTATCGCATACCAACTGTAATGAGGCTTATCCCGTATTAGAAAGTGACTTACAATCTCAAGAAAATGGATCCGAACTTGGAAAATGAAATGTGTGCTAAACTCAAAATTGAGAAAACCCAGCCTCTTTAGTCAGCATGGGGGTGACCGTGTTCTCTTGGCCCATCTCAACGAAGGCCACCGAGTAGGGGTCAGTGCACCTGAATTTGTTTTCGAGCTTTTGTTGTTGTTGTTGTTCTAGTTGTTGTTATCATACTTCACACTGGGTACCACGGGTGGATTGGGCACGAATTTGCCCGGGCTACATGCATGAACGGGTGGACAGTACTCAAATTCGTCCATCGCGATCATCGGTTTCGAACAAGTCTCTGTAAAAGTAGTGATGTTCACAGAACTCAATCTGATTTAAAACTGGTTGAATTAATTTGCCCGGTATGCGGAAGCTCCCGGGTTTTACAAACCTCCCGTCAGTGCATCAAACTCTCTAATGAAACCGTAACTTGAGGCTACTATGAGTAATCACTTGGATATACTCCCCCAAGGACCACGAGAACCCTCAAAATGAGTATTTTGAAATGTGAAGAACAGCCCTCTGACACCCCATCTTGATCAGCGCCAAGAAAGCGACACTTATCAATATTGTATATTGTATTGTATTGAACTCCATAGTAACTCACTTTGCAGGCACTTGAACTTCTTCACCATAATGTTCCACTCGCCTGAATTGGGCCTGCAATAATCCATTTTCCGCTCTATTCTGTTTTAAGATGTTGACACTAGGGTTGGCTAGGCAAGAAATTACTATCTCCCCACTATACATGCTCTCTCGCTTCCCAAGACACGGCGACTCGTCTTTCGAGCTCAAATGTTGTCAATGTTCTCACGCGCAAAACGGCTTGTTCCATTCAGCAACCTGTAGGGGCGCTGCTGGATAAGCTATGTAGTAGAGCGCACTGCCAGCTGGGCAAGAGGCGACCTGCATCAATTTGCTGGTTATTCTGTTATCAGATTCTACATTTTTAGTTCGAAAAAACTAATTCACAAGGATCCCCTCCTCCTGCGCTGCCGTAATCGATCCAACGGCCGTGAACGGAGCTTGGATGGTGTCGTCGGATTCGAGTTCAGGATCAGGGCAAGGTACTGCAATCGACATAAGAATGTAGTAAAACAATGAAAGATTATATTTGGAGTGGAATGGGTTTTCGAAATTGACTAGTTAGGCAAAGATTTCATACTCTCGAAGCAGCCGAACGTCGTGGTCACCTCCACCATCGTTTCTTTATTGTCCATGTTGTTCCTCAACACGAAAAATCCAGAGTCCGGCCTGAAAGAGATCTTTGTTCACGAATAAGCAAAATTCACTCAAAACGCGCTCAATAAAAGAAAAAAACTGCAATAAATATGAAAATTTTGGCAGGCACGCGCAGCTAAAAGTGAAGGCAAGTCGGAAAATCAGAGCAAACAAAATCGTGACTCACTTGCACACTAGTACAAAATCTTCGTAAGAAAAGTTGTCTGGCGACTGAGAATACATTCCGTACTTGCACGAGTAGATCTCAAAAAATATTATTTCGTCTAATTTTCGTATATTTTTCTTTTTTTAGCAATGCTTAATGCGAATGATTGACCTCACCTTTTCTCCCATGGTTCCTGTCATCGGGCCCTGCAGAGGATAAAATTCTCTAGCGGATGTGTTCTGCGGGAATCCAGTGACTTTCGGAGCCGATGGACAAGGTAATTCACCTGAACAAATGAGTACACCAAATGAGTAAATTAAGTCGACGACTCTACATTTCGCACACGCTCCCGCCTAAATGAAAAGACGATTACCCATATTCTAGTGACAAAGACTGTAGATAACATACCCGGCTGCATCGGGATGCAGGCTTGCGCCCACCTCAGCACAGCACACGATAGTAACAGTAGCAGCGCCATTGCAATGAGATCCACCATGGCAGTCCATGCTTATGTAGGCAAGTGGGCAACTCGAACGGGAATCCCCTCCCCCGCTCTCTATAGGTGTGAGGGAAAAGACTTGCTGGAACCGTCTCTCCTCATCCTTCATTGTTTCTCAATTTCTATGAAGTGAGAGATCAGTGATACAGTGACCAAACATGTTCGGTCTCTCGCAGGCTGCAAATCATCCGGCTTTCGTATCCAAACGGATAAGAGATAGCAGATCCGTTTTTTATGCAAGCGTAAAAGAGAGAATATGTGCCCTCCTTATTGGCCGGCTTTCGCTGCGGAGATGATTGGGTAGTGGCTCGTGAACGATTCGTATGTAATTGTAAAGTAAGTCCAGTTTGAAAGCGTTTCGGGTGCACCGATAAGACAGGGATCATCCAACGGGACCATACGAGTCCACATGACATGTCGACCACAAGTCCACATGACATGTCGACCACGAGTCCACATGACATGTCGACCACAAGTCTACATGACATGTCGACCACGAGTCCACATGACATGTCGACCACGAGTCCACATGACATGTCGACCACGAGTCCACATGACATGTCGACCACGAGTCCACATGACATGTCGACCACGAGTCCACATGTCATATCGACATCGAGGCCACATGAGATATCTATGACGGTTTTGTACCGTTTGTACCCACAGCTACCTAAGTTGCCCCATTCACTGATCTGTTATGTGACACCGAAAGATGAAGTATACTGCGCGTGGTCTTCCTCTTGCATGCGCAATGCGAGATCGGAGAAAGTGGGAAGTCCGCGCTCTCTCTCTTAGCGGTTAAAACAACTCTGCTAACGTGGGCGCGCTAATCCCTTTCGAGCAATTAAGGAAGATGATTTACAGCTATCGGGTTAAGGTGGGCGTGCATCATTTTCCACTTTATTCGTCGCGTTCTCTCATTTGACAGAAAACGAGAGATCGCGCACATTGAAGAGAGTCATTCCTGTCCATATATTGGCAGCGCATATCCCAGGATCGAGTTGGCTCGTTGAGAACGGGATGGAACTGCCAAATCCCTCATATAAGCCATCGACATACCTGGCGAACCACATTGCAATGGTTCGGCCACTCCTTGTTTCCCTCGCTATGTTGAGGTGGGCGCATGCCTGCATACCGATGCAGCCGGGTATGTTACTTATGTGCTCTGGATCTGGATTTTTCTTTCTTGCCTCGTTCTCATGGTGAAGTAGGTCTGAAAATGAGATTAGATTTATGCTGATCTACCCAAGCCTAGAATTACGGAGTTATCTTTTCCCCGTATTCCATGACTAACTTTGCTAATGAATACCAGAGTCTAAAAACTAGAGTCCTGGCGGCCGGTTGGACTTTTTTATTTCACACCCTCTCTCAACGGTCAGAGAGGCGATAGCGTGTGTGAAATTGACAGACGATTGCCCGTATTTCGAACTCATATTTCCAGGAGAACTCATGTGCCCGTCGCCACCGAATTGGCCCAACCGTCCGATGGGCAATGCTAATTACGAATTTTCTGATTTGAGGGGTCCGACGTACTCCGACAACCACGACACGGTATGTATCCAATAACATTACAATAGAACAACAAAAAACAAAAATTATTTTTATTTTTATTGCAGTTCTACCAATGTCCTGTCAAAATGTTCACGTCAAATGGGAGAGAAGTTGAGGACGGCTCAACTCTAGTTTGCAAGTGAGTTCATCAGCGAAGTTGATATCAAGTTCAGTAAGCCTCGAAATACACCGTCTCCTCATTTCACACGCTCGTCCGACGAGAGAGTGTGGAGAATGGAGAGACGGCCATTCGTATTTCGAGTTCCAGTGTTCAGGCCGGACTCAGGTTTCTACATTATTCGAGGCACCGACGGGAAAGAGAAGGAGGTTCCCTCTGGAGTATATTTCTTCTGTATTCAAAGTGAGTTGTCGTTTTTTGAAGGTTCTGCATTAGCTCGTTGGGGTTTCGAACGACGAGCCACCGTCTCTTCGCTTAGAGGGGCCGGGATAGTCGAGATGACAAACTCTCAACTTCTTTGTTCTCATTCCTGGCTAGTCCTTTGAAAGTGAGCACGCGAGCGAACACGAGCATTCGTTTTCGTGCGAGCGCCATTCCGACTCTCTGTTCACATGATCATCGTTTGGTATAGCTCTCCCCACCCCTATTCTATAGCACTGACTCGCACTGAATGGCTCACTCGTTTTCTAAACGAGCACCAAAATGAGTGGGGGAAACGTCGAATGCTCACTTTCTTTCCAAGGTCCACTAGTCGATTGGTCTGACTAGCGAATGATACTAGGCAGAACAGCTACTCGTAGCATTATCAAGATCTTTGAAGTAGGTCTATCAGAGAGATTGGCATTTCCATTATTGTAGTTACTTGCTGATCTGATTTTTAAAATATCATCTCGATGTTCAGAGAAGTGTCCTCCTGCGACGTCAGCCAAAACCAACACTCAGTACTGCCCGGCAACACTCACGACCTGCGACTTCACCAAGGTCATGAAGATGGCTAATGAGGTCAAGTAAGTATTCCCTCTTCGTTATCGCATTTTGTCTTTGGTTGCCTTAGCAGATTAGTGTTTTTTCCTATTCTCATTCTTTAAGATGTCCCGTTCCCTTCAAAGTGAGCTTCCAATACAGTGCCACTGGCACGCCTAAATTAACGGAAATGGTAATTTGTTTGCCATATCAATGTGGTCCCAGAATTCTATGCAAAGTTATGGCAGTTAATTTTCTAACCACTAAATTGTTGCTGATTAAATCTGAGGAGAAACTGAAAAATGACTTCTTGTTTCCATATTTTGCACTCGAGACATACGGTCGACTGACGAGAGAGTGCAGCGATTGATGCACAAACGTCTATTTCCAGTTGACATGCGACGGGGCCACGGGCAAGTGGGACGCCGGCGGGGAGATGTTTGACGAGGCCTTCGTCACGTGTGGCCGTGAGTAATGTTAGGGGGCATTCATAGTCGACAATAGATCAATCTCATCATTCGGCGCACTGAGTCGCAGGTCAACCGGTTGAGAGGCTGCGTAGAATGAAGGGAGTGATCCATCAGCTTTGGCTGACAACTGTTCTCGCTTATCCTGCATTTTTGTAGCGATTTGCACTCAATGTCATGGTTTCAGTGCTATGCGAATGCGGTGCAACGGTCGGCACCGCCCCATGTCCGCTCGGATTAACCTGCGTAGATGCACAACAGTCGCAGAGCGATGGCTGCGTCTACACTTGTCCGGAGGGATATAGGGCGTCCTACAGGGTGAGGGATACAGGGTCAAATATAGGATAAGTTTGAATCGAACTACTTGGTGATGGCATGATTGTGAAGATCTGTGTAATAGTGAACAATAATAATAATAATAATAATCGTGAATCATATCAGAACACACGCGGCTACCTCCAGCGAGGACCTGAAAACGAGCTGAAGTACATGTGCACGGTGACTGAATTTTTAACGTTTTACTATGTAAAGTAAAAGTCATAATTTTAATCTGGACGGACGAGGAAAAATACTGGGATAGCGTTGTCCTCGTGTAATAATTATATTTATGTGTATTTAAATTATCTTTAAAATTATTCTTACAGGGTAAATCTTTTGCAAATCTTGATTCATACGAAGGCGGGTTGCGATGCGCGAGAGAAAGAAGTCAGTTTTAAATGCTGTTGGATTGCTATAATTTGATATTTCTTAGAGTATCGTTTTACAGGAAAGGGAAGCACTGTCATCCCACCGAATACGTGTGCGATGCTCACCGCTCCAACCATACGATACAAAGATCCGATCACCATGGAAGACGTTACGAGCAACGGTATATCACTTTTTTTTTCAAAAATCAGAAATAGTTAAAGCTGTAAAGAGAGTATATATACATATATGTGTAAATAACAGATCGAATTCAATACACTGATCTTGGCAATGGGAAGGTGCGCGCCTTCTGCTTCAACGGTGTGCTGTACATTCCGGGCGTAAGTCTTCTCGATTTGACTATTTATGAAAGTACTGATGTCACCATCCAATCAACGATTCATTTTCAGCGCATGCCTGGTGATTTCGATGAGTACAAATGCGATAATATGAAGTGGGAGGCAGGAGAAGAACAGGCGACGTGCTTGACTGATAGTAAATGTAAGATCTTAGCTTATACTTTTTACATTACTTTCTGCAATGCAGATGCCGAATGCCGATTTTTCAGATGGCGTGATGGGATGTCTACCGAAGTTCGCCAATCCCACTTCAGTCAGTCCTAATTGCCAATTAGGCATTTGTATAATTACCTGTCTGGATGGTGGGAAGATTAAATTCACGGTGAGACATAAATGGCGAAACCAATAATTTTTGCAACTTTAAAGTTTAACAGCAAGTTTTAAAAAAAGGGAAAAACATGACCATTGCAGCACCCGAGAACTGGTGAAGTGGACTCCACCTTCTCGATGTACTGCCAATTAGGGAAGGATTTGTCCGTGATGGGATTGGTCATTACCGAGACTAAACTCATGTGCGTCTAGGAATAATCGTCTGACTCTCTTATTTCGAACTAAGATCATTCCCCGTATCAATGCAAAATCGTTTGTTGTCCCGACCAAGCAACCACCTCATTTTTGACCCATATTGTGTAATGTATCAACGAGTTCTGCAAACTAATAAAGACGAATGAAATTATTGATCTTCCATGGAAACAAGTAAATATCTATGGCAAAAAAGTTAAAATAATGAAGAAATAGAAGTAGTGAGTAAGTTTTCAAATATGAAGAAGCATCGCACAAACTCTGAGGTATTTGTTTCACAGGGAGATTCGCGCAGTGTCCATCAGATTTCGGGTAATATCGTACATCTCTACCTAATTTACCATAACGATAAAACACAGCGTGTCAAATAAGAAAAATCGCGTCCGAGCACGGCGTGTCACAGAAAGCAAATCGCGGCACAGCCTGTCAGAGTGGATGAATTCCTTTGTTCGCCGCGGCGTACGTATTCTAATGCGCCGGGTCATTCTGCGTCGCTCGATTGGGAATGGAGCGGCGAGAAATGAGTGAAATTTACGGAAATTATGCCGGAAAATCATGCAATCTCTTCAAGATAACAAATGTTTTTAATGATCCGCGATGTCGAATCACTCCAACCAACGGCCTCGAAGTCTCCCTGTTGTTGTTGAGCCATTTGATTATCAGCAAAACTCGTCATGCCCATAAATTAATTTTTATTGATTTTTGGAGTGTATGAACTACATTTCATCTTCATTTAAACTCCAACACCATTACCATCATTTGAAAGAGAATAAAAGGGGCTATCATCTGAGGAAGGTGATTGTTGATACAAGTCCGCATATTTAAATAAAGTACAAAAAACTACCAAAAAATGCACATAAAAATGATTTTCTCTTTAATCCGAGATGTTATCAACAATCACCTTCCGCAGATGATAGCCCTTGTTTTCCTCTTCAAAATGATGGTAATGATGTTGGGGTTTAAATCAAGATGAATGGTAGTTGATAGACTTCCCGTAAATTCATTTTCAACGTACCTCACCGCGTCATTTCTCTGTGCGTTAGTGTTGTAAGCTCGAGCATTGCTCGTCGAGTCATTTCACTCCCCGAGTTCATTTTCAACCGACTCGGTCGGCGCGCTCGCTCCGGAATGAAAATGAGAAAAATGCTCCGGAGTACGAGCAAACTCCGGAGCATTCACTCGGAGTGAATCGGAGTGAACCGCGCGTCACTCATAACGAGAGAGCGAATGGAATGAAATAACTGCGATAACTTAACCTTGCGAGTCGAACAAAGCAAATTAACTCCGGAGTAAATTGCACTCCGGAGTTCCCTCTCTCATTTTCACTCCGGAGCATCGAGTAACTCGGTCTAACAACACTACTGTGCGTTAGTTTCTAAATGAGTTTCATTGGACTATCAATATTTCTTCCTCCGAACGTGTTTCGCTTCTGACAGGCCGTCAAAATTTGAAATATGCTTCACAGGTCACACATCATTTGACGTCATTTCACATTATTATCCTTTCATTTCTCTCCACCGACCGATCGATGAGCAGATCAGCGAGCAAAATAAGAGGGCAAAAATAGAATTAGAAAAAGAATCGTGGTCCGCCGTCTCTCATCCACTCTGACAGGCTGTGCGCGGCAAACGAAATCTTGTGACTCTTCTCCACAGCAAGTCAGACGGGGGAAAAAATCTCATTTGCGTGGCAGAGCTCCGCCGAGCCAAGCCGAGTCATTCCGCGCCGAGCGAGAGAGAAAAGCGGTGAAAAATGAGCTATTTTGCAAGGGTTTTTAGACGTTTCTGCATGCTGCTACCGAATGAGATCGAAATTTAAAAATCGGAGCCTATCAAAATGTGAGGAAAGGGTCTGGGTAACTTTCTGCACAAGCGCCATGCCCATATCTTTACTCCCCTCTGAGAAATAGGCGCTAGAGTAGGCAAAACGATCGTTTTTGACTGTTTTTGGCTAATTTTGGGTGCTTTCATAAATATTGCTACTGAATGAGATCGAAATTGAAAAATCGGAGCCTATCAAAATGAGGGGAAAGGGTCTGGGTAACTTCCTGCGCAAACGCCATGTTGATATCTTTACTCCCCTTTGAAAAATAGGCGCTAGAGTAGGCAAAATGGTCTTTTTGAGTGCATTTCGCGCTGTTTCAACTGAGTTTCAATTGAAATTGAAGACAAGTTGAGAATTATGCGATTCACAAGTGGATCCAAATATGTTTCACGTGGGTCGGGTGAAGTTAGAGTGTGTCATTTTGAGAGACACCGACCACCTGAGTGAGAGATGAGAGGGAGAATGATCGAAATTCGCTCCATTCTCTACCAACCGACTCGGTGACTCGAGAACCGTCACAGTGAGAAGGCGGATTAGAGTCGAAAGTGTCACTGCCACGCAAATGAACCTTTTCCCCCCGTCTAACTTGCTGTGTTCTCCCTTCCCTACCATTTTACCTCTGTCTGAGTGAGCGGCGTGGTCGGAATTTAGAAAATTTGAGCACACCTCGCGCACAGCGTGTCAGAGAGGGGGATCTCCTTTGTTCTCCGCGTCGGACCCCTTTTCATGGTCTCTCGAACACAATGATTTTATAAAACCTGTGAAGCATATCCCATATCTTTTTGATAAGGATAAAATATGCAAATCTAAAATATCAGGGTTGTTAATTAGTGAGCCGAGGGGCACCACAAAAAATTTGAGCTCTTTTAATTGAATTTGAATATTGTATGAAGGCGCTTCCAACATCTCATTCT